>JANSTV010066352.1:0-11237 GCA_027564135.1 Lestremia cinerea
ATAATTGTACTTTCAGTCTTGCTTTGACATGAGGAATTTGGGTTTTGGTGTAAGCAAATGTTCAATTTTTACAAAAACCATCTGACATTATTTTGTTGTTGTTGCTTTTGCGCGCAATTGGATTTTTGGCTTTTGAAGACCGCCTGCTCTTTAATGCGCCAGTGACGAGGATGAGTCATTTTCAGTCCTCCATTTCGACATTAAAATGACAAATGACTCCTCCAATCACTGAATTTTTTTCAATAATATTATTTCCGAACGAAGCTCCTCCGAAATATGTATTGGCTTGGACTCATTGCTTTTATTGTTTTTCTTCTCCCAAAGCGTTTATTTTGGATTTGTAAATAATTTTCCTGCGATGCAAATTGCAAGTCTTAGTTTTAAAATCGAATGTTTGAAGAGTTTTATATTTCCCATAATGACTTTCCCCCTTTTGCTTGTAATTAACGGTAAGCCAGTTCGGCGCAACTAGGTATCGAATATGGAAGATATATCTATCACCTTTTTCTACTATTATTTTATATAATTTTTTATTCTATTTTGTCTTTACATTGAAAATCTAAAATAAAACCAAAAAAAACTTGTTGTTTAGCAGAAAGTCATGCAATCGTCATCAATGTCAATCAACGTTTTAAAGCACTGAGGCGTCAGTAACAACTTTCCACAAAATAGAATCGACAAAAATAAAAAAATAAATAAACAAAAAAAAACGAAAATAAATCCAAGACTTGGACAAACGAGCAGGATATATCCGTAACCATAATGAATCGGTTGTGGTGACATTCACAACCACATCAACACGGTTATGGTGAAAACCGCAACCTTTTCAGCATGGTTGTGGTGACTACCACAGCTGAATGTCACCACAACCGATTCATTATGGTTACGGATATAACCTGCTCGTTGTTTTGGAATTTCCAAGTACAAAATTTGTACTACAAATCTTCGACAAAAGTCACATTCATATAAGACCGCAATGTCATTGAAATAGCTCAGGTACAGCAAACTATTTAAAAAAGAACATAATAATTAACTTGCGTTTTAAAATTGACTAATGTGTCATCTCAAATTAATATTTTATAACTCAAATTCGGCTAATGTTCATGAACAATTATCGTCTCTAATGAATTCATTGCTAATTCGAGCCATTCATTCTGTGGGGACCGACACCGTAGTAAGCTCAACTCGGTAGGTTTGTTCTGAACGAAGAGAGAACTGACCCACGTTCAATGGCTCCTTGGAGGAACATGTCCACAAGATCCCCAATTTTTGTTGAAAATTTTCCATTCCGTCCATTCGCCGCCACTGAGCTGACCCGCCAGGAACCAGGAATGGCCGACAAATTCCTTTAAACTTAATTGATGTTGAAAACAATCAAGAACATGAAAAAAAAAGAGTTTTTGTTTTCGCTTTTCATTGGCTTGCATGTTTAACAACCATAATCGTACGTTTTTATGCTTTCGCATGCAATATTCTGCATTTCGACGAGCATTGTTGAAATTTAAATTTAAAAATGTAGTTTCTGTCGAATTCGTAAAACCGACAATTTGCTTAGCTAGGAAATGAGCATCGATTCACGACCACCTGAATCCATTCGATTTGATAAGCACAGATTGTTTTGAAATTTTCTTTTTTTTCGAATTTTCCACTCACATCAACACACACACACCATCACCATTTTTTGTTTTTGTTGTTGGTTTTCCGTTTGTTAATTTGGTTCGATATCATTTCGTTGAATTAATACCGCTTAGTTTGTTCACCATTGTTGAAAAATCCAACAAAAATAAAATCTATTTAAAATGACTGTCCGTTTTGCCATGATTCATTCGCGGATGAATGCTTTTGCTTGAAAACTGTCCCTTCGCGAATGATCAACACGACGATTTCGACTGAATCATAATGATTATTTCGTTGCTGTCACAATTAGGACAAAGATGAAACGTCTTATGAGCGCAGCAAATCAGAGGATTGCTTGAAATCCAAGCAAAATACATCGTTCAGTTCAAGCGGAGGTCTTTCCATTGAGGAGATTACGCCACCGCCGATTCCACCATTGCCAACAAATTACCAGAGATCCGATGGTACGTACCGCTGCTCAAAATGGCCGAATTGAAATAAAAAATTCTATAAATTTTTTCAATTTTCAGATGAAAGTTGGTCGGCCAATGAAAGTCGTGAACAGAAGAAAATTCGAGCATTGAGCAAAGCTTCACGGCAGGGTGAACTGAAGAGGTAGTTTCGATAAGCAATGTTCAACCAGACTGACATTATTGACGCTACTTCTCGTTATTTTTTCGACAGATTACGAATCGCTCAGGAAATTCAACGCGAGCAAGAAGAGATTGAAGTGAAACTTAAGGATCTGGAAGCCCGTGGTGTGCTCATTGAGAAGGCGCTCAGAGGCGAGGGACAGAATTTAGAAGAGTAAGTTGCTTCAGGTCTCCGACAGAGGTTCATCGGACACTAATCCTCATTTGTTTTGTCAGAATGGATCCAAATGTTTCGGTTGGAGCAAACGATGAAAAATTGCTGAAAGAGCTACTGGAGATCTGGCGAAATATCACTCAATTGAAGTGAGTCGACTCGAGTCTTGGGAAGAGGAGAGACCTTATTACAAAACTAATCATTGTTCGTCACTTAGAAAACGCGATGAAGAACTGGGCATTCGTCAAAAGGAATTGCAATTGGAACATCGACATGCTCAGCTCAAGGAAGAGCTAAATGTACGACTTTCATGCAGCAGTGAGTGTCCCTTACGGCAAAACGATAGTAGGACCTTTCCTAAAATAAAACCTGTTCGATAATTTCCTTCACAGAATTGGACAAATCGTCATCAGATGTTGCGGCTGAAGGTGCCATTCTAAATGAAATGCTTGAAATTGTTGCCAAACGAGCGGCACTCCGACCCTCCGATTCACTGCAAGACGGCGTTCCTGTCGATGGTATTGAATCAGATGTAAGTGCTTTTGTCGGTCCTCCCACTTCCACACTTGATTGGGTTCTTGTTTTTGGCCAATTTATTCTAGTTTATGCATGCATTTTGTACTTTGCTTTCAATCAATCGTAGTTGATTGATTTAATTGACGTTTTACTTTTTTTAAATTTTTTTTTCCAAAATTGAATGATTGCACTCGTGACCTGAACCACATTCAGGTCAATTCAATGCACGGTTTTAATTAATATTTTTTTTTTAAATTTAATTATAACAATTCAATTGTATCATTATAAAGATATTTTAGAATAATTTAATTTGTGATTTTAGCAAATTGAAATTCTTTTTTAAATCTTGCTATTTTTTTATTTTTTATCAGTCATTTCATTAAAAATAAATCTTGTATAGTTAGAATAATACGAATATCCGCATAGTACAGCACTATTTGTAAGCAGAAATAAACACAAAATCTGATATGTTTCTGTTTTATTGTTTGGTTTGAGTATTAAGTTTGCACGCAATAAATCACTCAGTCACTTGCCTTTACTGAATCTATCTCCCCTTTGGTGGCCGGTGTGGCTTCACGCAAGCATTTCTGCTTGACACATCAATATTTGGGCACCGAGCCACTTGATGAAAAAATTTCGTATTCGAAATAGAACCTGAACGTCATTTCGCATCAATGGTTATTCCCTGGCTGAGCTTGAACCTTCATGCTGAACTCAAGGCCAATCCACACTCACACAATCAACCACAACCACACATTCATCTGCACCTAAACTTCCAGCACGATTTTGATTTGCATGATGTTTTAATGTATTTTTTTTTTTTTTTTATTACAAAATAATTGTTTTGACATGTTTTTATTTTATATTACATAATTTCGATGAAATAAGTTTGACAAAAAGCGTTTTTGCTACTTTCATTTTGGTTGCTGACAAATGCACTTTTAATCGCAAGCGCACACGCAACACACACATCACAAAATTTGAAACATTCATTTTTTTTCAAAAAATTAAAACCATTTAAACCAACATATGCAATTTTCTTCTTTCAATTTAGATTATTTGAACGAGTGCGCCGACGACGATAAATAATAATCAACCATTGAATTAATCAAACAGTGCTCTCTGTGTCTCAAATCGATAATAGTCGCGAGTCTGAATCCAAACAGCTCATTAGCAGGGGGTTGATCGATGACCATCAGATGGCATTAAAGCAGATGAAAATTTTCGGGATGATGGTTAACAATACCACAAACCAAATATCGCTTTTAAATGTACTTGACGTCGTTTGGGCTTTTGATTTATCGTCATTTTGCCTTGTTCACAGTGTGAACTTCACACCATGCATTTTAGGAATTGCGCGAACTCGCAAGATTTTACCCTGAACGCTCATTTACCATGACATTCAGCAATGGAGCCAGCTTGTGCTGCCCTCAGCGGAATAATTTTTGATTTGGGAATGTTTCTTCTAAAAAAAATGCATTCTGCGTTTTTGTTTGTTTTTTTTTCTTTTTTTTAAGAAAATTTTTAACCGACATTTTTTATTCAGAAAATTCAATTGAATCTTCATTAGTGAATTTTTCTTTTTGTAAAATTATT
This sequence comes from Lestremia cinerea, assembly GCA_027564135.1. Taxonomy (NCBI): domain Eukaryota; kingdom Metazoa; phylum Arthropoda; class Insecta; order Diptera; family Cecidomyiidae; genus Lestremia; species Lestremia cinerea. The sequence continues at coordinate 4,537 of JANSTV010066352.1, forward strand.
TTTACTCGCATTTTCGCTGAGACGAAAATTTGATTTCAGTTTCAACAACAGCATGCTCCAATCAATTTCATTCAATTATCGTTTTCGAATGTATTCTTACCACAATAGTCTAATTCAATATTGAGAGTGTCCAATTGGACGGAAATGTTCAGAAATGTTTTCAAATTGACCAAAATTTGTGGGAAAAATGTTTGCGAACATTTTCTAATCTAAAAGTTTCGTTTTAATGATGAATGCTAATTAATAAATAGTTGCGTAGAATTTATGCTTTGTGGAAAACAATTGAAACAAAAACAGAGCAAACATATTTAAACATTAATGATTGAATGTCACAACCACAATAAAATAAATTTTAGATTATTCCAAAATGAATTATACAATTTGTTGAATGAAATATATTTATATAGTTTTAAAGATGAATTATGTATTTGCATTTGAAATTCTTGTGTAGAGACGCCGAGAGAGAAGGAGAAAGAAAAAGAAAAAAGAAAGAGAGAAGTAGGATTGATATCTTGAGTAGAGGAAATTGGAGGTGAGTTAGAAAGATCCATTCGGCAGCGTGGGTTGCCTCAGTTCAAAGTTGAAACTGAGTCAATTCTGAAATGAACAAGAATAAAACGCCAAATATACATTTTCTTCGCCCAAATTAATTGCATATATTTACACCACATCACGTCAATTGTAACAGATTCGACAGAAATGTCAAATGTTACCGAATATATTGTCGATGAATTTACATTAAAAAAATTAGTAAATCGAATTGGAACAACACATTAAAGAATTGAGGAACAAATAGGGAAAATACGAAAAAAAAAAAAAAAATTCGTAAACGCAAGTCAATTGCATGCTTCACGTTGAATCAATCGGACGTCTATTTGCCCTAACAAGACACCAAATGAATGCATTAAAATGAGGATGAATTCTTTCGGTAAAAATGTTAGTTGGTTTTCTTGCTGACAAAATGCTCTTGATCGTCATCTGAATCAGGGTTCATCAGCTCAACGGCGCATTTTCGCGGGAACCAACCGCGAACTCGTTTGTTATTAGACCCACCATTGGCATCGTCACCGTTCAAGCCATTACCATTCTCACTGATTCCATTCTTTGAGTCTGACCAATTTTTCTCACCGAATAGCCAATGTCTGCAAACGAAATGGAATGTTAATGCTAAAATGAGTCACTCTAAAATTCGATTCGTCGCGAACTCACTTTTTCCAACGCGTCACTTTGACGATGTCACCGATATCCAAACGAATGCGAGGCTCATCAGTGCATGGAGGACTGAGACATACGGCAAATCCTTGAGACCATAACGGCAACCATGTCCCTGTGGCACGTTTTTGAATTGCATATGTTCGTGTACGTGCACGTTTTTCGGCTTTTTGAGCAATTTGTTCAACCGTCAAGGTGTATTGATCGCAACCATCTTGCACCTTCCATGTGATTCCATCACCGATTGGGGAACAACTCAGATTGGCCACTTGCTGGATATTCTCTATAACTCCCAAATCATATGGAAACGCAAACTCCTCATCCGTTCCTTCTCGGCGATATTTAGCTTTTTCCAAAATCCAGTCCTCGATACCGGTGCGGTTTCGGATGATGGCTCGAGCCTGAAACCGATACGTTTGTTTGAGTTAGTCTTGGGTGGAGGCTAATGAGGTGGAGAGAGAAATCTTACCTGGAAGTAAAGCAGCATGCCCACAGCAATCACGACGCCCACAGACAGTCCCAAGCTAAAAATGCACAAGCTCAAGCTTGCCATGCCGAAGTGGACTGTAGCCAAATGCGGTTGGCCCGTGTAAATGTACCTGAAACCATGAATTGATGAGAGTCTAGTGGCGAACTCTACTTGAAGCGGGAGTAGGACTTACCAGGAACGATGAATTCCTCGGTAAAAGGACGCACTCAAAATAATTGTCGACTGAATGCTGCCGAACACTGAAAATGCTAAAAATGCCGTGAAATACGCGTGATTGTTCCATCCGACGCACTATAAAGGGAAAATGGCAATTTTAGCTGGGAGCGAATGGAAAGCAACGCTAGGCAAACTTACACAATTCAACCACGGACAGTGATGATCCATTTTCATGACACACCGGCCACACTTGCGACAATGATGCGATCGTGGTGCCTTGTATCCCTCGCATACCGCACAATATTGTAAGTACTCTTTATCCTGGCCGCTCTGCAATGAATAAAACGCATATGAAGTGAGCAACAGGTAATATGGGATGTTGAGTTGAGCGGAAACATAGGTCGGTTAATTGATTGAATTTCTATCGAAATTTCATGTACAACTTTAATATGTATGAAAGCCGTGTATGTTGATCGAGTACATGAGAATGGTGGCGAAACCATTTGAATACGATTTACTCGAACAAAACGGTTTTGCGTGCTGTTTGACGCGTTGTTTTTTTTGTTTGGATGCCTAAATGGAATGATTAGTCGAAATTGTATTGGCCGCCTTCCAAACTTACCTTGGGCTCCCATTTGAATGGCAAAAAACCAGGGCCACACATTGTTGCCATAACATAATTAAATGCCGCCAATGATGAATGGACAAGAAAAATGGATTGATGCAGAAATGCGGCAAACGAAACGTTCGGCGGCCACCACATCGAATTCATGTAGAGTGTGGTCAAAGTTATGCATTTTATGATGCCTGCAATGAAAATTGTTTGGATTTAGGTTGATGATCACATTAAGGGCACCCACGAAAATCAGGTAACGAAACGTGTTCCTCGCGAGCACCGGACACTTAGCCACTTGTAATATACCCGGTCATTTAAAAAACCATTAAAATCGTGTTGGTCATTAGCGGTCATAATTCAGTGTGCACTTCGGAAACGAAGGAGTGCCGTGCATATCGCACAATCTCAAAAGGAACTCGTACTCAGTATTCGAATAGGACTGGCAAAATAACAGGCATTCAAAAGCGAGAATGATTGAGGAATTGCATAGAAGCGGTAATTGGTGGAACAATGAACGTCCGATGGCAAAACGCAGAGCGAGAATGTCATTCAGCCGGATGGATTAAACCGTAATTAATCCTCGGGCAAGTCACCACTTCACCATAATGGTCGAACCCCCCGGCCGCCCGTTCATCGTCTGTTGTTTTACCAGTTGGCAGGTTCGACCCGCTACCGTCCCTCGTCAATATAATTAAGTGGCTGAAAACAGTTCGGGTCTCACTCCATCGGTGTCTGCAACACGTGATTTCACATCAAGATTAGTCGCATATCAGATGGATTTTGTTATATTGTTCCATTACATGCAATCGCCAATCGGCAATGCTTTGGCCACAGAACGTTATCATAATTTTCAAATTGAATTTTAGTATGCGACGTCGACCGATGCCGGGACGTTTGCCCCGAATGAAAGTCGGACAAAAGAAACTACGATGGACGCTATTCATTTGAATTGGTCTCTACGTTTTTGCGGACTTATCGTCACCCCGAACTGAACTGGCCCATTTATACTAGTTTACAACTTTTTATAACATTTTTCTTTCGAATCCTAATGACCAGCCGAATTGTTGATGTTTGTTTTAAGGATTCCTGTTTCGCAAAAAAACAAATCTACAAACAACATTTTTTTTGTGTTTTCGTTCATTTCAATGCGACAGCGGTATGTCGAAGGGGTGAACGCCAGCTTTGATCGGCCCCGTCAAAACAACATTAATCTGATTTCGTGCTGGGTTGTGAATGTGTTTCTCGTATCGTTTCGTTTTTCGTAGGCAGATTAGAAATGAAATAAAAAAAAGCACTATTTTCTTTCCTTTTTTTAATGTCGAAACGGTATTTTGAATTTCATTTGTAAACGTTTAAGTGTCTAGCACCGACGATGATTATGCAGCAAAAGTTTATTTTTGGAATGGACAGATTCATCGCGGTATGGCCAACTGGATGTTTGTCGAGTGGTCAATAATATTCAAGGTTAAATAGATTCGCAATGCGAACCAATCGAACGAGATGAATCAATTGTAGTGAATTGTAGTTCGAATTTGACCAGTTTTTCTTCATAACAGTGTAAGGAGTGGCTGCAAGCATGATTTCTTCATCGCAAACAATATTGCCTGCCCAATTGATCAAAGGACTAACCCGATTTTGCATCGATTGGCAGGAATTAATAATTTATTGGTTGCTTACATTTTGCACCGGTTCACGTCTGCCCCATTCGATTCGTTTGATGGATGGCTCTCGAGTGTATTGGACGTTGAAGTGCCGGTCTCCATATCGATTATGCACAGTTCAATCATGTCTCACCAAACATCATCAACGTCACTCACGAAAGTCATCCATCATATCTCATTACAATCCAGACTGAATTGTCATTATCAAAAACATAACCTTTCCACAGTTTCTTTATCAATGCACTCGTCTCTTCAATGGAATATTCATTCAACTCACCGATTGCGATTATTGGTCCCCAATGGAAGAACCGTTTGAACGATGTTTTGATCGAATCACTCATATTTTTATGTGTGTTGGTCGAATTTTCAACAATACTCGTGCGTCTATTTAAATCTCCAGCACTTTGACAACCGTGGATCGGGTTAAACCCAGAAAAAGAAGAAGAAACAGACTGGCAAAATCGACCAACAACAACAAATGACAAAACTAAGTACTGACTAACAGCTGCCACTGCTGAAGTTCAAAACTCTCCAAAATCGGAATGCAAAATAAAACATTTAACAACAACCACCACATTCGAAATCTCATGACATTTCCGTACCCACACAGAGCAAGCGCACCGTTTCAATTCGAATGAATTTCTATTTTACGCGTTCCACTATGGAATCATCTTTGGAAGAGAACAGAAAACCAGCAAAGTTTCTGTCGCTTCGTATCGATGTGTGCGGGCTGTGCTAGTTCTCTCATTTTGTATTACAGACGAGAGCGTAACGATGACGTAGCAACGTGAATGGAATGCAAAGCAATATTTCGAAACGTAACGCTCGATAGATGGCGCCAAAAAAATATTATTTTTGAGTTTTGGTCTGAAAGCAAAGTCCAGGGGCTTTGATTCGACTGTGTTTGGAAAGATCGCAAGGAGTGTATCCCCTAGACAATCGGATACATCATGGAAAAAACCCCGTTCGACCATTTCTTGTTTGTGTTTGTGTGTGTGTGTGTGTGTGTGTGTGTGTGTGTGTGTGTGTGTGTGTGTGTGTGTGTGTGTGTGTGTTGCTTTAGACGAGTCACGTTGGAAAAGCTGTGCGACGCAAGCACCGAAAGTTCTTAGGCCAATGATGGTAGTTGGGGTCTGGTCTGGTGGTTTTCTCCTGAATTTTTCTCGACATTCAGTTTTCCCATGATTTTTCAGCTTCTTCACCATGACACGATGATGGTTGTGTGCGATATCTTCTCTCGCATACCGTCGCACGAAAGTGGTGGTTCCGCGTCGGTGTGTATATATTCGTAGGCCTTTTGCATTCGAAAACGTTCTATGCCTATTGCTGCTGCTGCTGCTGGTGCGGCTGCTGCTGCTTCGACTGCTGCTCTGCCAGTACTGCCGATATATCTCTGTACAACCATGACGATATCGATAATATTACGGACAGAGACTGAGACTGAGATAGTTCAATGGTTGAGTGTGCCGCACAGCCATGCCAGTGCCAGCGCCAGTCAATCCGATTATTGCGTTATAATGTAAACTGTTCCATATTCCGTTCAGTTTTATTTGAGCCGTTGACTGGATACGATATAAATGTAATAAACGCAGCGTAACTTGAACCCAACAACAATCAGAGAACAACAAAAGAATTTTTATTTAAAGAACAGAAATATTATAGCTTTTTATGAAGTATCGGTGATTCGCTCAAACGGTGTGTGTGGCGCGGTCCTTCGATTGTTTTTGTTTGGCTTTCTGAATACGTTTCAGGGCTCGTTTCATTATTGTTTTGCCATCGTCGTTTATTTATTATTGTTTGTCGATTGGCGATATTTCTCATCGTCGATATTTGTTGTTTTTTGGTTTTTATATTTTTTTGTTCTTGTATATTGTTGCTGTTTTCCCGTTTTTTGATTTAGTTTCGTTTTTCCATGCGTTGTGCGGAATTTGTGGTCGTTGTGCTTTCTTGATGGATTGCACCGTGAAACGTTTTGTCCTGTTCATCGCATTCGTCACATGTCGTGGCAAGTGTGATTTTTCAAACGGTGACAAGGAAAAACCAATAAACATTTTGAGTGAGTCATTGCCATTCGTTTATCGGACGAACAAACATAAAAAGGCTGAGCTTTTTTGCAAAGAAGCTAAGCAAGCAACAAATATCTAATACGTTTCATTCAACGCGCTTAACAATTTATTAGATGAAGTGAGTGCTTCTACTTTCTGGATGAAATATTCATTCGTTTTCCCAAAACTACATCAACGTTGTTCGTATTGGGTTTTCTTCGCATTTTCTTCTTCGTCATCGTCTTCTTGGTATTATCGTTCATTTATCGTTGTTCTTCAATTTTATTTTGTAGATATCTCGGTGCAAAAAATACAAGTTTTATAGTTGAAATATTTCTCATTTCAAATCATTTGCAGTTTATCTTGTTTTTTTTTCTACGTCTTCTGGTTTGAGTCGTTTTCATTGCGAATTTTTCATTTAACCACAATTTCCTTTAGCTTAGATTAACCCATAGACGACGGATCCGTAAATCCGTGCCTAGAGGGGTTATTTGTATCCATGTCGACCGCATAACCTTACG
>JANSTV010066363.1:0-11236 GCA_027564135.1 Lestremia cinerea
CTCACCAACCGAAAATGCATACCGAATGAATGATATGCAATCATTGAGAATGTGGGCACAAATTGCAAGTAATAGTTCAGTGGGCATTCAACCATCATCCGGATCAACCCGGACACACCGTTCCGATGGCATCAGGACCTCTGCATTCTTCGCATGGAAGTGTCTAATTGTTCATCATGTTACCGAGGGCATGTCTTTACACGTTAGCTGGTGTGAGTGTGTGGGTCGATTAAAATCAGTTACAGCACAGCTCCATTGCCTGCATGAGGTAAACAAAAGTTTCGAGTGAAAACCTGTTGACCTTTCGGGTCGACTTGGTGAATACCTGCCTCGTATCGGCAATACACTCAAACACACACACACACCGATGCAAACATATTCAAAAATTACTTTTGACTGAATCGACAACATTCTTCTTCTGGTCAAAGTGGATATGGTGAAAAGCTTTTAATCGACTAAAAACTGTTATTTAAATGAAATTACCGAAACCATTTCGAAAACTAAAAGTTTCTTCTTGAAACTCGAACGTTCTCCAATACGGATTCGATTAACCGTTGTGATAGTTCCCTGGGTGAGCCATGGCTCTGCAGAGCCAATGCCGAAGCTCTGCCCGACCAAGGAATGCTCGCAGAGAGCTTGAATCATGGAATAATCAACATTGAAGGCCCTTCGAAATCAAATTTCGTTGGCGTTGCAGTGGGTTTTCCTCGCAAGAAGTGACGAGCGGATTCCGAAAACGATGGAAAGAACAATGGATCGCCTAATTGTATCAAACGAACCCTTGACCGAGAGCGAAAAGAAATAATGTCATATCGCTTTAGCCAACATGACAAGTTGAAAAACTGACAAATCATGCCGTGAATCATCATGAACATCATGAACCAGGAAACATCCTCCAGTAATGACTTTTCAAAATCGATGATGAAGTTACTCGATAGACGATTGGCGACCGACTTCTCCGCGAACACGGCGGAAAGAAAGTGCTTGTGCATTCAAAATCGTTGGCCTGGCAGTCCCATTCCGCTGGATTTTCATCACAATCTCGTCGATATTGAACGCAAATTGAGCGCAAAAAGGGGCAAAAAAATGTTGTAAAAACAATTTCTGGTTGCAAAAAGAATGAGAGAAGGCAAATCGAGGGAAGAGAGTGGAAAAATGGAGCGACAAGAAAAAGAGGCGAAATTTATAAATTTGCAGGCATTAGACATCTGCTTGCACTGGCTGGCTTTTGATTATGTTTGCGTAAAGCATCGGCTGGCCGTTGCTGTCGATGAGCTCGGTCACATTTTCATTATGCTTCGGGTCTCGGTTGATCGCAATTTTCTATCTCGTTGGATGAATAGTTAAACTCATTATGGGCAACATTGCACGGACCAGCAAGCTTAAAGCCCATTAATTATTCTTTTCTAATTATTTTTTGAATACGTTTTCATCAACCGATGGCCTTGCACAATCAGCCTCCGCTTTGGGTACAACATGAAATTACCTCCGAATTGGTTTTGCTTTTCGTCAATTTCTGCTTTTTTTCGCTTTTTTTAAACGAGAAATAAGTATTTAACAACTAAAGCATGTCCGCCTGGTTGAGCATTATTTGCATTCTATCGTCTCGGTCGGGGCTTTCAATTAACCGACCGGGACGCGGTGGCACTAGAGAAACGCTAATAGATACCAGCAATGCAGTGGGCGCATCACCGTCCGTCCGACCGAAGAATGGACCAAAAAAAATTGGGGGAAAAAATGTGAACATTTTCTCGGAATTGCAAGCTGTGAGCGTTTCGAGCGTTTTCCGTTCAGCTCTTGCGAAATGCGAGGATCTCCTCTTAAAAGCTCTTAATTCGACACGAGCCAGCACACAACGAAATATGATTCATTTTCGCTGCAATCAATTATACAAGTTAATCGGAAGTCCAACTTAGCTGGAGCCGATCGAGTGATATGTGGAAGGGTTGCGGATGAACCTGAATGAGTAATTTCAGTATTTTTTCCGCTCTGTCTCTTTCTCTCTCTTTCCATGCTCTTTCTCCCACTCTTCATCGAAAACAAACAACTTTTCCAACTTCCTTCATTCGGGATGAGCAGTGCCGCTGCGAAATTCACCGAATTTTTCTCGTCAAAATATTGCCCATAAGTTCAGGGATCATCCCGGATCAACATTCGGGTTCCAGCGTGTTCGCACGTTGTTTACTCACTGAATTGAGATCCGAGCGAGCAAACAATTCCACTTTGGATTTGGTGTTGCTCGGCAAATTGAATGGAAACCGTTTTCTTTACATTCGAATTTGATTCGAAATTTTCCGTCTGGGAAAATCGAGTGGGAAAAAGTCGAGCCGATGATTACAGCGCATTTGCTGAGTGGCTTTCGAGCAACTAGCTTAAACTTGTTATTACCTCAAATTCAATTGAAATCAACTTGATGTGATGATTGGATAAAACTGCAGTGTTTTCGTCATGCCGTCGGGGGGGAAATGGGCAATTCACTCGGAAGTTTTCGATTTTGTTTTATTCTCTAATTGAGTTTTGCGACTGTTATGTTTCTTCAATTGGTCGTTTCAGAGCCAAACTATTCGCATTGCAGACGAGCGACAACAGTCATTGGGCTTTCCGTAATTTGTATAATTTTCACATAGTTTGATTTTTCCGACCGATTCACCAAACACACACACACACACACACTCACACACTCGGAATATGCACCGCACTCGGGAATATGTTTAGCATTTGAAATGATGCCAGTTAGCCAGTTGTCGCAAGCGTGCGGTCAATATGCATTTCGGTAATTATTATTCATTTTCATTCAGCCTTTTTTGTGTAATTTTAATTTTAATTTTATGCTAAACAACGGCCCTGCCATGAGCCAGTCATCACAACGACATAAATCGCAACTCACGCACAAAATTCATTCACAAATGCCGTTCTGCGATCCGGTCAGTCCAGTTCAATTCGGTTCGATTTTTTTTTTCGATTTTGTTTATTTCATTTTTTTTGTGCGTTTTTCGCGTTGTTCTTGTTTTCTTGCCCAACTTTGAACTTGATGGCGAATACCAGCGTATGGCAGATGTCGATGAGCGGAACAAATGGCCATAAATTCACTGATTTCCCGTCATCGAATGCGATTTAGTCAAAAGCACACTGCGTAATTCAGCCGGAGGCGATTCGATATTTTCGAAACGTAAGAAAAAACGAAGCCACAAACCGACTGGATGAATAAATCTACTTTTGTTGGACGCGCTCAATTGACTGGCCAATGCACAAAAAATGTTTATTCGATTGAAAACAATGAAAAGAGAGATGGACGGGGAAGCTCGGCGCGAAATTCCCGAAAAAAGGAAAGGAAAAACGAGAAAAACCGAAAAAATGTTTTGGAAAAACAAACGCACTCGAAAAAGCACTTGACAAACGCCAAAACGAGAATCCAAATAACGGATATTCCGTTGCGTTCGCTTTTATTTTGGATTTCGAACGGCGCGTCCCGAAACGCTGAAGCCACCCTCGTACACAACACTGAAACAGTAGCACTTTCCGCAGAACAGGAAAATTCGTATTTCAGTTTTTCCGAAACGACGAAATTCAAACAGCCAACTGCAGTGAGTCGCTCTCTCTGTTGGACGTCCGTATCCGTTAAATGGCACGTTGCCACTGAAAGCGATGATGGAAAAACGTAAACCGGTCTTACGAAATCCTCATTCAGTTGCTGGTTGCTGGTTGCCGTTACTGCTGGTGCTTGCCGTTCTGCTGGTGGATTCGCTTTAAACGTGTTCGAGCACACTACGCACGACGCTCACACAACGTCGAACGGCATCGACGAGCACCGCCACTGGAGTTGCTTCACTTGCCGTTCGCGACAACTTGCGTGTGTGATGCGATGTCGGGTCTTCAATCGCAGCGTTTTCCGAATTGGCAACGGCAAATGTCGGCAAGACGGTTGTCTCTCCATCTGCGGAGCAGTTCCCGAGGAATATAATGGCAATTAGCTCAACATCGATTCGCCGTTGATCGCTTCCAAGAAAGTCGGCTGCAGTTCCGATGCCTATTCCAATTATGAATCCTATTCCACGATTTCCAAGTGGTTTCGTTACATTCCGAATTGACTGTAATTCGAATAAACATCCGATGGCAAAAATGTTTGTCAAATTCGATTCCGATTCAAGCCAAAATGATAATGAAATTCCCAATTCCATTGCCGAAAAAAACAACAACAAAATTGGCATCAAATAACATTTAATTAAATTTGACATTTTTCTCGTTGGTTTCACATCGATGATCGATCGGTCGGCTGATGAAGCGTACATTTCAAACCGGAGACGCTGTGCGTCGTGAAGAGAGCAGCGATGATCTCGGAATAATGTATCGTTTCGTTGGAAGCGTTCAATGCCGAATGAGAAATCACTGCTGGAAAACGTCGATCAATTGTTTGTGAGAAAGCACTGGGCGTTAATTCGGGATATCACATCCAAGTAATTTGCATAAATTTCCACTCGCCGACCCGTCTGACTCACACGCGGTATATCATAAGCTCGTCAGGCTCACAGTTCAGTTGATGCAGTTGTGTTTTTCCCAAAAAAAAATATTCGCCGCTAAAACACATCGACAACAAAACACACACACACACACACCGAAAAACCACCCGGAAATGCTACGCTTTTTCGCTTTTTTCGATTCATTTCGCTCGTTCATTAACTTTGCGGTTGTTGTGTGTTGCGGCCTCGATCCGCAATCGAATCAAATTCAATGCATTTGCCCAACACCGCGAGATGTACCAGTTTCCGCTATCTATTAATCATTATTTTATGTTTGCCCAAAAATATATGATAAAATCGGCACCTCTTTTTTGCTTTGTCTCCCCGGCAACACAACGGAATCCTGCCGATGAATTAGCAATCACCTCGTCCGGGGGACCGGGAACGGGCACGAAGCAAACAACTTGGACAACAGCATTAGCAGAGGTGGTGATACGAGTAATCGGCTTCGATACTTGTCCATTCGTTGATCAAAAATGCAAATGCACATGCAAACAGCATTGTAATTCATACTGTTCGGCTACCGATTCGCTGGCTGATTTACTGATGTTGCTTGTCGAACGGTGTACTAATTCGCTTTTTTCTCATTTTCCACTGAAGTCTCTCCGGTTCTCCTCACCCATCACATGCTCATTTTTGACACGCCCCATTCGAATCATACATACATGGGTGGGTCAGAGGTCTCTTTTTGACAGGTACTAAGAAGAAGTAGAAGTACACATCAAGTATGTAACTCGATAGCAGTTATGAAAAACGCTGGAAAATCCGATCCTTTTCGAGTTATAGAATTTGTACTAAAAAAAATGAATCCAGCTACAGCGATCCCACTCCAGCGATCCCACTCCAGCTTGCCCACGTATTTCGAAGAGATAAATTCGGAATTTGAATCCGTTCGATCTCGATTCGTTTTGCCCGATTCGCTCGAATTCGTCCGAAATTGTCCGAACTTGCACGAATCCACCCTAAATTGTCAGCATTTTTGTCCAAATTTCTCACAATTTTTCCAAGTTTTCTCTCATTTGCCCGAATTTCCTCGAAGTCTGCTTGATAACCCTTGTTTTTCATTCTCAGTCATCTCTCTCTCTCCCTCCCTCTTTCTATAGGCCTCTCGCTCCCCCTTTTTCTCCCTCTCTTTGATTGTTGATTTTTCGCTTTTCGCCCGAAAGAGCAATACACGTCGACCAGCAACCCCAACATTATTATTAATTATCATCAATTTGAAAATGAACAGTCAACTGGTATTTCCAGTTTCGATGGTTCGGCATGAACCGCATGATGTTGATTACCTATCGGTGTATGAATGTGACTGAATGTGACACGCTGGACGAAGGAAGGGGTTAGTGAATAGAGGTGTTCCACACTCGTTCGCCGATAATTCTTTCGTTCGAACATCGATCCGGTGGAATGACAATCAGCTCACCCAAAAACTGAAATGTAAACGTAATCAGTGTCGAAATCATAGCCCAAAACGATCACTGCTGGAGTGAGTTGATATCGATGAATTGATGAACAACACCGCCGCTGCAGTGGTTGAACATGAAAGAACAATCGAGTGATTCTCGAAATTATGTTTATTTAAAAACAGCCCATTAGCTTAATTGCTTGAAGTTCATTTCTTTATTCGCTTTCGAAAATTATTCGTTTGGGACGTGCATCGAACGATGTCTGGTGCTCATTGTTGATTATTATTGAAATGAAACGGTTTCGATAGGTGGATTAGGGCTGATGCGGGTATTCGACTGGAGAGATTTGGAGGGTCGAACTCGGGAGCGGAGAGGTCAAGAAACCGATTTGGAAATTTCTCCAAAAGTTCATCATCTCTCGAACGTCTTGTTGCTCAGATGAAGGTGTTTTGATGATTGCTGCTGACTGAGCGTTCCAGTCGAGACTTTGTCGGGTGGGTTTCGCGTTTCCGGGAACGTATTCTCGCAATGAGCTTGCGCTTTCCCTCTCGCTTGGCGGCTCGGCCCTGCTCGTACGGCATGGTTTCATGATGCCAAACCGGCGACATGCAACATCATTTTGCATAATATTCACTCGTGTAATTCCCAAGCAATGGATTTCCATCGAAAAATCAGATAAAATCCAAAGCAAATTATAGAAACCATAATATAATGAATGACATGTTTTAATTAAATTCCGAGCATGTTTACGTGATATATCATTGTATCGTTGTCGTTGGCTCGTTCTGTCATCATTTTCGTCGTCATCAAGGCTAACATCATCATCGTACGTGGATCATAAATAACTGATAGAGAATATTTTCGTGACAGAAGGAAAACGCACCGACACACTTTATAATAGGTTTATGTCATTTCGGCGATAATCCCAACATTAAATGATTTTCGGAAGAGACGAGGAAAGGAAAACCGAAAACGAAACGAAATTCCGGGAGGGAGTCGGCGAGGGCAAGCAGATGAACATCGCACCGGCGGAGGATGGGCGAGAGGAGACGTTTTGAACAGCAGGCGTTGGGTTCGACGGGCTCGGCGGGCTCGACGGGCTCGACGGCGGATACACAATAATATTTTATCGCGCTGACAATGTCTGTTATTACTTTCAAACAAATACATTAAACGTCCTGGAATCGAATTGGCGGTAGATTGGTTACCCGAAAGAGACGCACGAAGATGCTTTACTCTCTGCGGACCGATGAATAACAGTTTTTCGGTTTTGTTTTTGTATTTCGCTCGGCGTTTTTTTTTTATTGAATTATTTTCAATGGCATTTGTGCACCTTAATTTATTGGCATTGGTTGGTGTCAGGTTCTGGTTCAAGTATTCATAGCTGTAACGAATGCTGAATTGTCGTATTGCCTTCGATGCCGCTTCAGCAATTTCTTCAAAAGTTAATTCGATTTCTTCTCCGCTTTTGGTCGCCTTTTTGGGAGTCACGAAGCCAGTCGGCGGTAGGTTGTTTTAACGAAGAAAAGAATGGCCAATGCGGGAACAAGAACAAAATGAATTGTTCTCGTAAAAACGTGGGAATAGCAGTTGAAATCCAGTCTCCAGTGGCATGCTGGGGTCGCTGGTTGGGCAGCATGCTCAACGAAACGATGATCCGAGGTGAGTTCATGTGAATTATAGCCGAGTTCCGGTCGTACTATAGGCTCTGTTTCTCTCTCTCTCTCTCCCACTATCTCTCCCTTTCTCTCTCTCTCTGAATGCGGCTATTCACTGGAATGCCATGACGGCAGGATATCAATCCATAAATATGGTTAAAAACGGCTTACTCCGAAATGAACTTCACCACCGAAATGGACTTACTTCATTCATTATTCAGATGCAAAGCGGGCTTCGTTCCGAAAGCAAAGTCAACAGCAGCCAATGAACCATCAAACATCATCCACTCATTTGTTTTCATCCGAAAACCGCAACAACAACTATCCAAACGATGAACGAAAAAGATTGAGAGGCGGATGCTCACTCGGCCACATCAATGGGCTGACTGACGATGTGTTGAACGTGTTTGGTATTTTTCCGATCAATTATTCATCTGATTTATATTTAACATGAAAATTCTCCTTTCGAAACAATAAATCCGCAATATTGTAATGCATTGCAAGAGAAGGCCAAGCAATAACAATAAGTCTCCGACGCTGGCATGCGTTGCCGTTATTGTTCCCGTCTTGCTCGTCGTCCTCGTCAACGGCAGATCATTCCGATGGCATTGTGCATTCGCTGGGCAACGGTTCGACGTCGATCCATCCAATCATCCAGCCAAGCCCCGTCAGCATTCATTCACAATCAAAATAATCTCTTCCAACTGAATACCATTAATTCAATCATCATTCATGCCAAATCGTACTGTAAACATAATTTGCAATAATTTTAATCATATTTGATGTTAATTTACCATAATTTGCATAAAATTGCCGACAGCATTTTGCGAGTTAACCGTTTTCGGGAAGGGATATACATGATCATCGTAAAATATTTGCCATTTGCCCGTCCCCGTCCACCTCCCACTGCCCTGCCCCCTCCCCGTGCTTCCATCTGGAAGGCATAAAAACCGTAATAAAATTCAACCTTATGCAAAATATGACAGGCGAATGTCATCAATTAGAACCGGTGGTTTGTCCGAAATTATGGCCTGTGATCGTCAATTGAACTGTCCCTCCGGTTGGCTGCATTCCAACGGTATCCTTCCCCTTCCGACGATTCCGCTCGCCAATCACTCTGGCCGGGGTCCTCCGGCCACATGCACACCGTGTCACTGTACTCACACTTGCATTCGGGGCCATTCATTTCTGAACATCATTTCAATTCGGTTGTGAAATTGAAACGGCGAAAGAGGAGAGTCCGAATCGAGAAACAATAGGAGAGAAAACAACTCCCTCGACACACAATAGAAAATTGGATGCCTCGGCGGCTTGTTGGTTTTGATGAGTCTATGAAATGTCCTGGGAGATTCAAGGCCAGCGAGTAATCAGAGCGAGAGAGAGACGGGGAAGGAGAGAAAGAGGAAATAACGGCAAACGCAAAACAAGAAAAATGCGACGAGAAAAACAAAAGAATAATAATTTGTCCGAAAAATGAAACGATTAGAAAGAATGCTCTGTAAAATCATTCATAAAAAGCTAAATGGTTTAATCAAATCAAAATAATCCGCTTATATAATTAAGTGCTTTGCCGTTCGACAGGAGAACGGCTGATGTGCGTGCCGCTGGTGGGAGTGGGGCGGCGCTGGAGGGGGGAGGAGGTTTCCATTTTTTTCCATTCATTTTGTCGAAACTTCTGGATTTTCGAATATTGCTCTTCTTTGTTCTGCTGCGTCGCCATGGTGAGACGACAATTTAAAAGCTCTCCAACAATGTTCAAGTGGATAACGCTGGAGGAGCTATCTGTGACGACCTTCAAGCCGGCCAAACGGTGGATTCCATCCGTTTCCGATGAATACTGCCATTTTCGACACGAAAATTGAATGAACAACGAGAATAGATGGTCGCCAAAAGGACATCAAACAACAATCGGTGTCGAGGCGAATCTCGAGAAACTCCATCGAAAAGTTGTCTTTGCGTTTGCCATTCGTCGCAAGACTTAGTTCGAGCCATCGGTGAAAATCGTTCTTTGATGATTATTGTAGCTGCCGTGCTATTTGGCCACCGCCCGACAGAGTCACGCTGTCCGAACTGGTGGCTGGTACGTCGTGATGAACTCCTTCAAACGAGAGTCGATTCGATGTACTGCTCGTCGGTCCGGTCTTACACCTTTTCCAAATGCACAGAAGAACATGGCTTTTATTTTTTATTTCTTTTCTTTTTTTTCTATTCCAATTCGGTCGGCTAGCCTCTCTCTCTCACTCTCTTTGGCCGATCTCTGTCACTTTTCAGAAATACCGTTAGATACTCATTTATGTGCGTGCAATTTGAAACGAAATTGGATTTTATGTAAGTTGAGTAGAAGAGGAAAGTTTCCAGCGCGACGTTGATGTACAATTAGAAGGGCTGACTTTGTTTTTAATAAGAATCTTATTTTCAACTATTTAATGCTCATTAAAAACTTTCTGTTTGTTTTTAAATCACTGTTTTTTAACGACTCTTTTGCCAATGGGTGAGCTTAGTCGGTTTTATGGCAAATATTTCCCAGGGTTGGATCGCGATTTTTCATCGAAATTCACCGTTAACCAATCCGAGTTTGTTTCGCAATAAGCCCGCCTGATATCATCAGCCCTGACCAGAACGACAACTGCGAAATGACAGCGTTCGGTCAGTGCGATCGGTGAGATCGGTGAGCTCCGCACCATTTCGGGTGCATGTACTTTCGGGTTGACCGATCTGTCAACGTCTCGCCGAAGGTACGGTACGACGGATGAATATTGACGCAAGGACAATCCGTCAAGTGAGTGACCGTCATTCATCCTATCCTTCCCTACCACTTTTGAAGACGACCAGCCTGCTCTCGATCCATCATCCCCATTGAAATGCAACGCCAGACACAATAACATTTCGAAATAACAATTATCCATTTTCATATCGAATCAAAATAAAAGCCATAATTTCCCCGGCACTTGCCCTGCTTCTGCATGAGAGTTCGATAAATTATTCGAAATTCGTGTTTGGCAAGTGGCTGATGCACAGTGGATGCCAGTTGAATGCACAAGACGGTTATTTGCCATCCGAGCGTTTTGGCCGGGCCGGGCCGGGCCGGGCCGGGCGGCTGTGGGGCTCCAATTCGAGCCAGAATGCGTATGAGGAATCATAATCATATTGAGTTACGTTACATTTTGCGGAACGAATTGAATGGCTGCGGTGTTTAGGATGTGTGTGGTGATGAGGTTTCTCGGTGTTCGCTCATCGATTCGACAAATAAAGAATTTCCATTGTGTGCTGTCGAGCGTCGAGCATTGAGACAGTCGAAAGGGGTTTCAATTACAATATTCTATCGTCGTTTGATTACAAGGCATTAAACAAACTATTATATTCATGTGCGCTTGTCGTTTCGGAGGAGGACGATGACATCGTTTAATTACTTTAATTTCAACCCGGAAATTATCTTTGATGTGATTACATTGCTTGGATGTTGGCATTGTATTGTATTTTGCGGTTTCTTCCCATTCCGCAAATTCGTCACATGTGGAATCTCTGTCATTGATGGAGAGAGAGAGAGTGAAAGAGAGAGAAAGAGAGGGAGAGAGAGAGACAGAGAGAGAGAGAGAGACAGAGAGAGAGAGAGAGAGAGAGAGAGAGAGAGAGAGAGAGAGAGAGAGAGAGAGAGAGA
>JANSTV010066385.1:0-23543 GCA_027564135.1 Lestremia cinerea
AAAAAGTTACAGAGAAAAGACAAATATTGAAAATGAAAACAAGCAAACAACAAAATTAAGTAATTTAGACATAAAATTAAAAATGTATATTATAAAAATAAAGTTGAATTTTTAATTTTTAAAAAAACATTATCGTCCTTTTCTCTTCTGAAATTGATGCGCTCGAATCAAAAATCTCGAATGTTTCGTCCAGAAGTCCGTGCAGAATTTAATTGAATTTTCGGATGGAGAAACCATTTCCGATTCGATCGCTTGCCATGTCACCATTTGGAAAACTACAAAGTAGTAAGTGAGTCAACAGACCGGGCAAAAAACTGTTGTCGAGTGAAGTGTGCACTACAAAAACGACAACAACAGACCGCAACGCAATCAATCGCAGTCGTCGCGAATTGCACAAAAACAAACGTTTATTTTCACTCGAATTTCGAACGAAAACAAAACAAATCACACGTAAGTGCCCCAAAGTCAATAGTCAATAGCATTCAGATACAACTTTGTAAACAAAATCGACGATTTTTTTCTCAATCGGAATCTTGCCGTGGCCAGAGTACACACAAGTCGTGCACGCATTACCAGCGCGCACAGCAAAAAGCCTCCATTCAACAAAACAATAAAGCAACGCGGGCAACATTGATAAGAGCCCAGCAGTCGAATCATCATCGTTCTATAAATGACGATTACATTCAGAATACAATTAAGATCAATCGCATCGAACGAGCAGATACTAGTTTCTCCGACTTATTTGCGTTATTGTTAATTTGTTTCACAAGTGAATACAAGTCGCACTCAGATTAGAGACGTTTTCTACAAATTTGTGTCCGCAACTGGAATCGAACTCAGTTACATTGCACTTTTGAAACGGAACCGTTGTCTGCTGAAATTCCAGCAAGGAATTGATTTGACGATAGTTGGGTGAGTTCGAAGGAAGAACCGATTGAAAAGTGTTTGTCGGAAATTTTTGAAAATGTGCGAGAGGAGCATTCCGAATTTCACGGAGCTGAATGAGTTGGCCGCTGCTGGTGTGAGTACGATTGAGAATTTGCGCATTTCATGAGGCGGCCAAAAGTCTTGCGCTCGCTGTCGTCAATGCCAAAGTTCATGTTCGAACGATCAACCCAATGGTTTTGATATCTCTCTAGAATGGCGGAAAAATACTGTTTGCCACAGACGATTGGTTTGCGCCCGCTGAAAACATGATAAAAGACTCTGAACCAATATTTATTGCGGACAAATACACGGAATACGGCAAATGGATGGACGGATGGGAGACCCGACGCAAACGCATTCCTGGACACGATTGGTGCATCTTAAAATTGGGTGCGCCGTGTCGTGTCCGGGGCTTTCACGTTGACACCGCATTTTTCACCGGGAATTATGCCCCCTGGATTTCCGTTCAAAGTGTCCGAATGTTGGATGATGGTTGGTTCGTCTCTAGAAAGGGTATTGGAGCCGGGCGCGACTAACACTTTAATTTCTTCCGTTAGTTAAGAGGTTCGCTCAGAATCGTGCTAGTGACATGATGGGCACGGCTTGTTCAGCAAATGACTTGAATTCCATTCAGAATTTGCACTCGGACGAATGGACAGAGATCCTTCCGAAGACAAAGCTCAAGGACGGTTCCGAAAGATTCCGGCACAATTTCATTGAAATCCAAAGTGATGTCATTTGTACGCATCTCCGAGTCAACATGTATCCGGACGGTGGAATAGCTCGGCTTCGCGTATATGGCGATGTTCAGCCAAATGTGGAGAACCTAATGAAGAAATCCATCGTCGACTTGATCGCATTGGAGAACGGTGGGCAATGCATCGACTATTCAAATGCCCATTATGGGCATCCAAGGAATCTGATAAAGCCTGGACGGGGAGTGAACATGGGTGACGGTTGGGAAACGGCACGTCGATTGGATCGACCAGCCATACTGGAAGCAGACAATAATGGCATTCTGAAAGTGCCTGGCTGTGAATATGCCGTCTTCAAATTGGCTGCTCGTGGACGAATTACGGCCATTGAGGTGGACACCAAGCATTTCAAAGGTAATTTTCCAGACAGCGTTAAAATCGAAGGCGCAAACGTTACAGACTCTGCCGAGCATGTAGAATGGAAGGGGATTCTAGACAGTCAGAAGCTATCGGCTGATAAGCGGCACTTTTACGAAGGGGAAATTCGCAGCGAAGGACCATTCAATGCGGTCAAAGTGACGATCGCCCCAGACGGTGGAATATCAAGACTTCGCCTGTTTGGAACCATCCAATGAGAATCCACTTTATGCATTTTTACTCGCAATCGATCTCCAATCACTCGCGCACACACACACACACACATACACATACACATACAATCGATTCAGCTCGTGTTAATCATTCTGGCCGGTTCGTGCACAGTTTGTTGTACGAGGAAAAAAAACAAAATTGTAAATTCACACAAAGGAAAAATATAATTTATTTTGAATTTTTAATGAATCTGTTTGAATCTGGTATCAATTACAGTTGCTTACGCTTAGAAAGTTACAATGACCTTACACTTGTCTCGTCTGCCTACTCAACGGATAAATCGTCGTGGTTAGTCTAACATGGCTGGCTGGCATCGTCCGTGCGATTCGATAGGTTTGCATTATTTGTATGGGTTTCGAATCGATACAGACACGTTGATTAGACGGTGTGCGATGGTGTGGCGGAACGAGAGATATCAGCGACCTGTTTGGTCGATCGATCGAGATGGTAATCTCAGCTGGATTTTCCTTTTGAGTGGAAAGTTGATTTCGACCAGCGCCAGAATGAGTGTCTTTTCCCTGTGCGCGAATAGATTTGTTTCGGCTGATTTCGAACTCCATCAGAATCAGATCCTGATTTTCAATCCAGTCGATGCTCAACTCCAGCAGCATCTCTAGCGATAAACCAGTCGGAAAACATAACAAAAGAGAAAATGAACTGTTCTTATCTCGTCTGACAAGCGCAATACACATGCGCATACGCACACGCATATGCACACATACACACCATCACACACACACACATACGCGCGCGCACACACACGCAGCCACTTTACTCAAGTCGCACTTGCATCGAACCACTGAGCACCGCGCAACACATGAACCGAACCACATTTTTACTTTCTCTTTTTCGCCATCGACATGCCATTTCCAAGCAACTGTATGCATTTCTTTCGTCTCACATTTTTCTCAAGCGTGATGCATTGCTTCGCTATTCAATACATTCAATAAAGATCAAGGCAATCAGTTGAATGATGCAGATCGAAGCGAGTGTTGGTGAACAACCGACCAACGAAATGCTTTTTTGTCATTTTGTTCCATCGACATCTCAGTGAGAATGTCGATTCGTGAAGAGACAGCCCGAGACATTTATCGCTCACAAAATGTGACTGTCGAATTTTTCGAATGTAATTTTTCGATCGAATTTTTTTTGGTAGAGAAAGCGACAGAGGATGGTTTCGATCGAATCGATGCCATGCCCAAAGACAATTTCAATTTCAATCCGATTGATTTCGGTTTTGACTGATCGATTTCGATTGCGATCGAAGCTAATTTCAATTAGAGATCCGCTCATCGCGTCATTCAGCGATAATCGACAAAACGCCTGTCTGAAGGAAGGTAATTCCGCTGGCAAATGCGTTCAATGCAGTGAAGGGTTCGTGAATAGCAACAGCCGCAGTACCAGCAGACACGGCTACAGCAGCATCAAAACAACCAGAAGCGACAAACAGCACCGTCAACCATCCACAGTCGCATTATTAATTCAAGAAAGCAAGTTTTTCACGAGCTTGTGTAAGATATGGAGTACTTTGGGCCAGTCAAAGTTGGCTCCCCGAGGACTTTGGGACTTTCTTTTTCGGCTCAACCCCACTCGCGTTGAGTTGTCGCCCGACCATGGTTCCATGACCATACACCATTTCTTGGTTTGACCCCTCTGAGAATATTGTCTATCGGTCTGTCGATCGGTCGACATAATTTCTTCTTCCAGCCGCTACGTAACGCCTCGTTTGATTCCTACACTTGTGTTGATCTTTCATTCGCACTGTTGCGTACAATTTCTTCATACTTTTGGCTGGCTTTTCGCTTGTTGTATTGTTATTCAGTGCTGTATGTGGCATTGCAACAATATTGGTGGTCTGTTATTGTGTGGCGCACACGAGTGGATATTGTTAGTAACCTCGCGGTAACAGCCGCAGCGCGATCGGTATCCATTCCAGTTTAGTGTAAAAGTTGTTCACTTTTTCTTGTTGGCTGTTTGCTAGTTTGGTTTGAATTTCGAACACAGCAAAACGAAAGACACACAAAGCACACAAGACACACCATTCTTCATGCATGTAGTCAACTCTCGCGAGCGTTTTAGACCATAGCTTAGAGCCAGCTAAAAATGATTCACACAATAAAATCATAAAGCAAAAGCAAAAGAGAAGAAGAAACAAGCGAAAAAAAAGACACAGTCGCATCGACGACGAACACCAACGAACCAACAGGCAAAAAATAAGCATTTTTGTGAAGCATCCAAAGTTTCGACAAGTTTTCTTTTCATTTCGCAATTCCTAGTTTTGATGGTTTAGTGCATGCTGTGCATGTTGTTTTCATTGGATCTGGTGCAACGAAAAATCGAAATTGAAATTAAAATTGTGTTTTTTCGGCTGAACGCGACTGATGATGAATGATTCGTTTGTTCAAGTGAAAATTTTCGTGTAATTTGTGATATGGATTTTGGTGAGGAAATGCCAAATAAGGTGCATTCAAATGCTTTGAAAGAAACGAAATAGGAAAAAAAAACAGCGAAACGAGCCAGAAGAGAAAAGACAAGAAAAGTTCGATCGGTGAATCGGTATTTTGGTGATGCATAATCCTGGTGAGGTTGCAATATTTCCAAATAATCAACAGCAACGATATGCCCGACGATTTGGATCAACAATTCAAATAGCTATCGTTATTTTATTATGCGGATTTATTGGAAATCGTAATGCTGTTGGTAAGTGATTCATGCATTGTTGTCTTCAAGTTTTCTATTCGCCTTTGTATTGTGGCCCTGTATTGTGTATATGTGTGTGTGAATGTGTGTGTGGTATACGGTGCGTGAACGTCATTCGATTGTTTTCCAAAAAGCGAACCGAATGCGATGTGCCTTTTTGGAAATCTTTCGTTTCAATGTCATCGGTGGTTGCGAATGAATGAATGAGCCCGTCAGCAGTGTGTGCGTTGGAAAGGAATTCCCAAAAAACGACAAGACAAAAACAATCAAATTTGCATTCGGTCAGAATGACCAACGATTGTATGCAGTGTGCCGTTCGTCGCTTAGTCAATGCGGTGTTGTGAAGTCTTTCTTCAACAATGGAATTTTCGCCATTCACACAAACCAGTAATGTCGTCACGACACTACCGCCGTCCGGTATCCAAACTCAATCAATTATTCATCGAAGATATTTTGACAAAAATACGATAATCGGTTGGCGCATTCCGCACTGCGTCACCATTTGTTTGTTAGTCATTCGATGCCACGAAGCTCACGCGTCAATTCTCTCTGTTTCGCAAATTCTCTAGATTGTGCCGAAGATGACGACGAAGAGGGACCATATCAAGGGAAATTCATAAACGCCATAAACTCGTATCATCACCAAGTGTCGGGGAAAGTGTATGCGGTCGATGAGTACACTTTCTTGATATCCGGATTCAATTATGATGGCAATGGAGCGGACACATTCTTCTGGGCAGGAGCTTCGAACCGTCCTGGGCCTCAAGGTTTCATCGTGCCTGATGAATACGGAAAGTATGATTGTTCAACCGGCTTCGGTTCAACAACTGATATCGACTCAACACATACCCATTCCGTCTTACAGATCGAACATCCTTGATCGATATTTCAACAAAGATTTCACCCTGAAATTGCCGGACAATAAGAAGATTACTGAAATCAAATGGCTAGCCGTCTATGATTTGAGCACCCAGAATGACTTTGGCGACATTTACATTCCGGAAGAGTTCGAACCGCCAATGCCGCAGAAGGGAGGCAGCTTCTCGAAACGAAGCAACGGTGTCAGCAGTGGAACCATCGAGATTTTGGACTCGAAAACAATCAAAATTCCAGAATTCTATTACGATGGCTTGGGAAAGAAGGCGTATTTCTGGGCCGGTGTTGGACCTCAGCCTTCGTCCAAGGGCATCAAAATTCCAGACGAGTTGGGATAGTGAGTGCCACCTAGCTTTGACAATGAGTTGACAGTGGTTGAATGTTTGTGAATGCTTTCAGCTTGGACCCGATTCGAAAATATGAAGGTGAATCGGTGACCTTGGAGCTACCCGGGGATATGACAATTTTCGAAATCGACTGGCTGAGTGTCTTTGACTTGGAAACAAATAAGAATTTCGGTTCGGTTCTGATTCCGGATGGCTTGAACGTTCCACCATCGCTGATCAAGATTCAAGTAAATTTGAAAATGTCATCTTGAGTATAACGATGCCCTAATTGCTCTCTTTTCCCTCCAAAAGACGCACACAGCATCATTGCCCAACTGTCGTCAGCTTCACAAAGACTTCAGAGTGTCTTGGGAAGTATTTGGACCGGCAATAACCATTCAATTGGCTGGTCAAGTGATGGAAGATGAATACATGTCCTTTGGTCTGTCGGGATCAGAAACGTCCAGTCAAATGATGGGAGCCGATGTTGTGGTCACTTACATCGATGGTGCCCGAGGCTATGCTACAGACTACAACATAACATCGCTAGCGCCCTGCGTTCAGGTATTGGGCGCAAATAAAGGAGTCTGTCGGGATGATGTTGTCGGTGGACTGGATAGCTTCCAATTGCATACACACACACGAGAGAATGGCATCAACACAGTGACGTTCCGACGGAGCTTAATTTCTGGTGAGTTTCCTACGACTTTCTCCGTGCTGGCAACTTATTGGAGGTGCTTTCATTGCAGCCGATTCCGGAGACAAGGAATTCCGTCTCGACAAAGAGATGTATGTGGTTTGGGCGATGGGCCGCTTGGACTCGAACAATGAACCAGCATTCCATGACATCTACCCGAAACGAGATGTGATCATTCATTTCAACACTTCGGAGCCAGTTGATGATTGTTTCAGTTTCATTCGAACTGAAGTGAATTTGGAAGACATTTGGGACCGAGCACAGATCTTTGATAGATCAATACGAGCGTTCACCGCAACCTTGGGACCGGCAGGAGGCAAGAGAGGTTATGCTGGGATTACTGGTCACGTCTCAAACGGTTTGGCTTGGTACTTGAATGGATATTTGGTGCCTGAATTGTGGCTGCGACGTGGATTAACGTATGCCATCAAAGTGATGGGCGGCAACAATCCACATTCACCCGAATACTATCACCCATTGGTCATCACAGATGAACCACGAGGCGGTTTCGATCGTCTTACCGAAGCCAAACAGAATGAGATTCGTGTTTTGGCCGGCGTTGAATTTACCCGACGTGGACGTCCGAAACCAACAGCTGGTCAGTAAATCATCTAATTTTGGTCGCGTTGGATCAATGAATTGTCACGAAAATGCTTCTTTTCTCGTTTTATTTCGCAGCTGGTCCACTGTGCTTGGGCAAACATGCGTCGGATAAAGATCGACGGTTGGATGATCGCTATCCAACCTTCAAGAAATTCAATCGATCTCTGATATGGACATGCGAAACCGGTGAACCGGCCATCCTCGAAATTACACCCAATTCCTCTTGGCCCGATGTCGTTTACTACAACAGCTTCACACATGCGAACATGGGATGGAAGATTCATATCGTTGACAGCTACAGCAAGAAAAGTTCCGCTCAAAAA
Organism: Lestremia cinerea; assembly: GCA_027564135.1. Classification (NCBI taxonomy): domain Eukaryota; kingdom Metazoa; phylum Arthropoda; class Insecta; order Diptera; family Cecidomyiidae; genus Lestremia; species Lestremia cinerea. The sequence continues at coordinate 7,799 of JANSTV010066385.1, forward strand.
ACGACTGAGAATCGACAAATTGGTGTTGTGTTGTGTATTTTTAGTGTATTTTTAACGCTCACGATATTTTAAAATAAATTAATTGATTGAGCAAAAATGAGAATTCAAAGCGATGACGCATAACATGAGAGTATTTCAAACAAATGACAAAATTAAGGAAAAATTAGAAAACTAGCAACAAGTGAGATTCAACCATAAGTAACCATCAACCCCTAGCCACCAGTGGTGCGCGCAAATTGAGTGTCTTGAATATATTGAACAATCGGAGGAATATTCAACGGTGGTCGACTTGCCGTTGGAAGGTTGCTCCGCGTGGGTAGAGGTGTATCTCTGATGCGGGGGTTTCTGGGCATCGGAGCTGACCCCGATTGAATGCCTGGAGTTGGGTGGCTCAAGATAGCTTGACGATCAATTTGCTTGTTAACGAGACTGTCGTAACGATCATATGACGTATCTGGCGTTGCTTCAATTATCCGACGGTTAAGAGGGTGATTCGGTGTTTGAGCACTTCCTGTGTGCTCCTGCGTACGACGATGTGGCTCTGCCGAGAGGCGTGACACGACCGCTGAACTAGTCGATCCAGTGCCAACTGTGGAAACTCGAGGAGTTGCGATCGACTGGCCCTGTGGATAGACTGCCTGCTTATCAGCCCAATCGATGTAAATGTGAGAGTTATTGATTGATGTTTGGCTCGAATCCGAACTTCCCGACGCCGTAGTTGTTTCCAGTTGATGCTGTTGTGCTCTTTTCATTTTGACACTCAACGGGCCAGGTCTATCACGTAATGGCAATGGTTCACGGTTGGCTCGACGCTGTACGCTTGGGCCCGCTACTTGACTTGTATCGCTGGACAACAATCCTGCATATTGCGTGCTTCCATCGAAGTCGGTGAGAATTTCCTCCGAAGATTGGTTCTGTTGTGATTGGAGCACCCCTGCTGTTGAATCTTTAGTGCGTTGTCCAACCGGTTGCGTAGCTGCTGCAAGAAAATAGTAAATTCATTAGCCGCGAACGAAACATCACAGCATTTCCAATTATGGAGTGACACTCACCGGCTCGCTTATCACGTTTCGGGACTGGTTCCTCGTTTTCATCATTAATTCGGCGTTTTGCGTTCGGGCCGACAACTTGTCTACCCTCGCTCGACAAAAACCCTGATGATTGAGCGCTTGCATCAAAGTCGGATATGATCTCCTCCGAGGAAGCGTTCTGTTGGGATTGCAGCAGCCCTGATGAATCACTAGTGCGTCGTGCCAACGGTTGCGTTGCTGCTGGAAGAAAATAGTAAATTCGTTAGCCGCGAACGAAACGTCAAAGAGTTTCTATTTATGGAGTGACACTCACCGGCATAAGTTACCAAATTCGCTGAATGAATGACCCGTAGAGTTGGCCTTGCTGTCTGAGTTGCCGCTCTGAGCATATCAGACGTTCCACGGCTGTCTTGACTTGATACCAACGAACGTGTTTTAGCATTCCGTTTGGCTAGCTTACGGCTTGCTCGAGCAATGCAGTCCAAGCAAAACAAGTCCTGTCGGTTGTAAGGCTGGTGCTGTATCATAAGTGCATACACTTCATCCGAGAGCACTCGAACTTCGGCACACCTTTGCCGACCTTTGCAATAGCTACAGCGCTCCTACAAAAAAACCAAACAATGGTTATCACTGAGTTCATTTATTTCAATTGTTTGCGCTTGCATAGGTTATGAAACCCACAACAATGGATTGAAACTGAGAGCGTGAGGCGGGCAAGAATGTAGAAAACTTTAACTTACCGCCATTTTCCACCTTGTGCTTCAAAACGATAACTACTCTTTTCTCAAAAAGACTAGAATGCTTTCTCAACACTCCGCTAGCTCAGAATATAATTTTCACAGTTCAACAGTGTTTGATGTTCTCCAATTCGAATGTTTGTGCCAGTTTAGCGCCGAACCAAATGTCATCGGTGTTTGTCCCTATCGGGGGATTCAATTCGAACCAAAAAAAGTCGTTATTTTCTCCCATGGAGAATTTTCCGTACGGAGAACGGCGCTTTTGAGATATCTCTTTGAAATGGAAAACAAATAAATTTTATTTTGAGGCAATTTAAATATATATTTCGTTTGAAACTTAAAGATTCGTGATTCCACTGCCTTTGTAGCCGCATCAGTTTAACACTCAACAGATTTGTTTTCTCATTAAATAGTTTTTAGTTGATAGCACCGTGACTAAATCAATTCGAGGAGAGTGAACAAAATGAAATGAGGAAAAGAATAAGAATGAAATGAAATGAAAAATGTGAAATGAAGAGGAAAAAAAAATCAGACTTCTGATCGACTAAAATTCAAATGACTGTTTTACGATCGGTCGGTTCAGCGAAGCTTTAGAACTTTGTCCGATTGGCGACTGAAACGTGAATTTCGACAACAGCTATTCCAAATTTTATCACAAATTTTGTCTTAAGATTTATTCATATCATGAAATTAACATTATTCAGTTGTGAGCTGAATTCAATCATTGTTCAGAGCCTGAGAATGGAAGCGAAGGACATCAGCATTTCGAATGGCTCAAAACAGAACTATTTCAATTCGAAATAATTATTCTGCAAACCTCGCGGATCATCGGGACTAAATTCTTGTCAGTTTTTAACAATGTTAACATCACAACATTCTGACTTTCTGTAGCGATAAAACACACACACACACACACACATTTCGTGTCAAATGTTGGAGATGCATTACCATGTCTGCAGACATTCAAGCTTTATGCAACTGAACGAATTTCTCTAATGTTTTTGGTATTTCATTTTCATATGGAATTTTATATTTGATGATTGCCGACGCCGCCATACATCGAAGCGTTGTGTAATTCATCAGCGGGATTATGTTGTATGAATTATTGGCTATCAGATACATTGGACATTCAGCCTGACGATTCGGTTGATCTAAATGAGCTCCGGAATCTAAAAGCAATTGAACCACCTGGAAACGAGATTGGCATCATCAGCACGCGAATTTTGATGGATGAAAGTGGGCACTCACCTCACTGACATAATTGTATGGGGTCGTTGCAACATGCAATGGCGTTGACTTGGATTCATTTTTGGCATTAACATTGGCACCGCATTCCAATAGCAGTTGGACAACACCGTAATCGGGAAACACAGACTACAAATCGGTAAATCGATTGATTCAAGCAAAATTCATCTTGTGGAGAAAGTTCCCATGAAACTCACCCGCATCGGAGGTCCATCAGTGAAGTAACCACTTTTGATGATATTCAAACGGGAAACACACAAATGTAATACAGTATCATTGGTTTGAGAACTGCGTAGATCCTCTCGAATCAAATCCTTGATGCAATCGGTGGCTATTTTCCTATGCATATCGTCCCTCATTGTGACAACCAGGAGGTATAACAGATGCGTTACACATTTCAACACACGATCGAAATTTTCTTGCTGTTTCCGATAAACTGGTCGGGTTTGTATTAGCTCTCGCGCTTCTACAAGAGACGAAAAACAGACATGGAGTTTTTGTCTTTCAATATCGGCTGTCAATGGGGACTACATACCAGACAGATTCTTTATCAATAGCACGAGCACCCCGTAAACATCATCGAATTTCGGTGGATCTCGGGCGCTAGCCGGAACAGTGGTATATCTATCTTGTAAGTCTAACATCAATCGAACGATTGCTTGAGCTGTGAATGTTGTGTCTGAATACACAATGGAATAGGTTCCGACACGCACTTGCAACGCAAGTCGCCACAAATCGATGCAGCGTTGATAACGCAACGAATCAGCGTATGATGCACCACTGAAATCAAATCGAATTAGCATCGTTTTCAAATGGAAACATTATCGAAGCTCGTACCGAAACATGAGTCGGAACAAGGTGTCGGTGTGTGTGATGCCCAACACCCGTTCGCAAATCAACAAGCTTTGTATTCGCATTGCATCAATGTCCGTAGCAATGTTGTCCAATTCGGAGAGTGTTGTGAATTCTTTACCATTTTCATAGGCCTCTCGTATTGTGATTTCTGGCAGTTTAGCTGCATTTCAAATGTTTTCATTTAGTTAGTTGCTGTTGGTGAAGCAGACGTAAGCTACTTACGTATATAAGTCGATCCCTTCAAGCGAATGTGATGGGCTAGCCGCCAATGCAAGACGGCCAAACGGGTTTCATTATTCTCATCCAAATAGGTGGAGCCAATCAGTTCATTGGCACAGGCCAACCGCTCTGTATCATATGAGATACGAACTTTTAAAAGGTTGAAAACGTGATGAGCTCCACGGATGCATGCCGTTTGCAGGGCATCGTCACCATAACGGCTCTTTATAAATGGATCGGCTCCATTGTCCAGCAAAAGCTTTGTCGTTTTAAGACGATGCTCTTGAATGGCATAATGCAAAGCGGTTTTGTTTTGGATATCTCTAGCATTTACATCAGCTCCTTTGCTAATCAAATACTCGCACAATTGAACTGATTGTACGGCATTTATCAAACATGTACCGCCATTATAGTTGGGCTTGTTGATATCGCCACCATTTTCAACCAGATATTGTACAATTTCCATGTTTGACATGAAACAGGCACTTCGCACCGGTGTCGAACCAGTATCGGATAATGCATTTATGTTGGCACCCAACCGAACCAGACACTTGACAACGGCCATTTTTCCAGAAACAGCCGCACACCTGAAACGATCATATACATGTTTGGTCAACGGTTCGCCCCCACGCACCCACAAATTCCGAATCCAATTACCATAATGGTGTGACACAGTGCACTGACGTATCTTCTGGATTTTCAAACATTCCACGCTTTTCAATGTCAGCATCACAAATTGTAACCAAATATTCGGCTACCTCAACATTACCTCGTCGACACACCGTAAACAGTGGGGCACATCCATCGCGCATAACCTGAACGATCTTTTTTCGAACATGTCGTGGAAGGCTGTGTATTATTGAAATGGAAATTAATTTCGAATTGGAATTGAAAAGCCTTCAAGGAGTTGGCAAATCGTACAAACCTGGACAGTCTATCGCGTAGCGATTGCGACAAATGATTGCTATTACTGCTTTGTTTACATTCGTAAATTAAATCAAGACTGATGGTCTCTATTAGTTTCTGTGTGAATATTTCCCCATTCTGTGCCATTCTTCGATGGCTTCAATTCGAATTGTTAATTTCAGTTGTTCAAATCCAATTTGAATTGTTCAATTCATGGGACACCGTTGCACACAATTCCACAAAGCCACAGCAATAATTTTCTCCTTTGATTTTCTGTTTTTGCTTTGCTTTTTAATCGTTTGAAAATTCGACAAATTCATGCAAATATGCTATTTTTCCTTGGAAGTTTCACACACAAATGTTTTGTGAAGAAAATGTGAAATGTCAAAATAATAATGCTACGGTGGTGTGTAGCAATAAACGCCTAATGGAATGTTATCCATTTTGACGTTTGTCACGTTGAAGTTTTCATGCGACGACTCTTGTCGTCGATTTGACCTAAACGAGCGGGAATGAATTCTATTTCAATTTCAAATTAATTGGTCAAATTGATAACAAATAAGATATATATGCTCTGCTAATCAAACACAACGTTACCACTTGCTGAGTGGTGAATGGTGAATTGAAGTGTTGATATTTGCTGCCATCTGTTGTTTGCATCGGCTTCTCAGTTGGACATCAGTTTCATCGATTCGGTTGTCGACCGCTCAGTGACACTTTAAAGATGTGACAGTTCGAAATCAACACAACAGCCGTTGCCAATTCATGAGGAAAAGATTAACAAGAGATGTCTTCAAAACGAAAAAAGAAAAAGAATGCTGAGGAAGGCAATGGCTTTGACGCGTGGGTATGTTTCTTACCTTCTTCCCGGCGGTAAATTTCTAACATTTTCGTTGCGCGTCGCAGGGTGGTTACATGGACGCGAAGATCGCAAAACTAGAAGAACAATTTGCAGAGGATGCTCGCCTGAATCCGTTCAAAGAATCGGACCTGTTTGCCGGCATTTCGATATTCGTCAATGGACTGACTGACCCCTCAGCCGATGAGCTCAAGCGGATTATGATGACCCATGGGGGAGTTTACAATACATACCAGCGGTCGTCGACGACTTTCATCATCGCCTCCAATTTGCCCGATGTCAAAATCCGCCAGCTCACAACTGCAAAAATCCTCAGTCCGCGATGGGTGGTCGACTGTTTGCGAGAGAAACGCATCTTGGACTACTCGAAATACTTGTTGTATACCAACAGCAAGGCGTCTCAGCCGAAAATTCGTTTTCAGAGGGGAGTCACCGGCGAAAAGATTGTCGAAAGCGTAGCCGCCCAGAGTGTGAACGAAGAGCAGCAAAGCAAGGGAGAGAAGCCCCAGGAGGAGTTTAATGCAACTATCGTGAATGGGCTTCATCTTTTGAACAACATCATTAGAACAAGGGACACTCTATCTGTGTCAAATGATCAAATCGATGTGCCGGTCCCGTTGAAAGCGCCTGCCGACTCCCGGAAAGCTCAAGCACGGACGGCAGTCGATCCAAATTTCCTGACGGAATTTTACAACAATTCACGACTGCATCACATCGCTACCTTGGGCGCAGGCTTCAAGAACCATCTATCGCAGCTGAGAGAGAAACACGACGGACTGTTTCCCGAACGGGAACGTCTTATGAGAACAATTGTGTCGAGTTCGCAGCCAGCAAAAGGCGCTCGGTACGTGATGCACATTGATATGGATTGCTTCTTCGTGTCGGTGGGTCTGCGAACGCGCCCTCATTTGAAGGGTGAACCAGTTGCTGTGACGCACTCGAAAGGTGGAGCGACCAATCAAATGCACCGCGAGGGCGTCGATCGTCAGAAAGAGATGGAGCTGTATGTGCGACGTCACGAGGACAAGCATCGGCCCGCAGACGACTTAGCGTCAACTTCGCAGACTAAACAGGTCTTGAAGGGAATCGACAACGCAACGTCTCTGTCGGAAATTGCTTCGTGCAGCTACGAGGCTCGACGAATGGGTGTCAAGAATGGGATGTTTGTCGGAACCGCCCTGAAGCTATGCCCCCAACTCAAAACCATCCCCTACGACTTCGAAGCGTACGAAGAAGTGGCCTTCACGCTCTATGGCATCGTGACGCAGTACACGCTTGACGTGGAGGCTGTTAGTTGCGACGAGATGTACGTCGACCTGTCAGAGGTGCTGCGCCTCACGAAAATTTCCGTCAACGATTTTGTAACGCACATCCGGGAAGAAGTCATTGCCAAAACCGGCTGCCCATGTTCGGCAGGCGTCGGGGAAAACCGGTAAGCGAACCAAAGCGAGGACTGGTCATCAATGCTGATGAGCTCTGTTTGATTATTTCAGACTGCAAGCCCGCATGGCGACCAAGAAAGCCAAGCCCAATGGCCAATTTTATCTCATACCAGAATGCGTCGAGAACTACTTTCACGACATTCCGATAAACGATCTACCCGGCGTCGGATACTCCACCACACAGAAGTTGAACCACTTGAATTGGAAGACCTGTTTCGATTTGCAGCAAATTCCGCTGGCACGGCTGCAGCAGGAATTCGGTAAGAAATTCGGTGAGACGCTGCACCAGTACTGCCGTGGAATCGACAACAAGCCTCTGGTCTTTGATCAGATCCGGAAGTCGGTGTCTGCTGAGGTCAACTATGGTATTCGCTTCAAGACGGAAGATGAATTAGACACATTCCTGCAACAGCTGTGCCACGAAGTGCACAACCGACTGGTCGAGTTGAAGGCCAAAGGCAAGACGATTACGCTTAAGTTGATGGTACGAGCGAGCGATGCACCTGTTGAAACAGCCAAGTTTATGGGCCACGGTTTCTGTGACAACGTCACGAAGTCAACGACTTTGGCTTCATTCACCAACGAACTGGATGTGATCGTTCGAACGGTGTTCGCCATTAAGAATTCCTTGGACATCTCTCCCAGTGAGCTACGAGGGATCGGCATTCAAATATCGAAACTGGATAATGGTGCATCTAATCGACCGCAAGCGAAGACCAACAGCTTGAAAAATTTGTTCGAAAAGGCAAAAGAAAAAACCAAATTCACCAGAATCCCATCGGTTGGGGCATTCGAGCAACCCTCATCAACCACTTTGACAGAAGAATTCAAAGCTGTCACAAACACTGACTATGCTTACAGTCAAATTGATGTCAACGTTCTCGCCGAGCTGCCTAAAGACATTCGAGAGGAAGTGCTGCGCGAACAGGAGTCTCGAAATCGCCAGTTGTCGTCACCAACGAAAACGAAGGCATTTGAAACCAATGCCAATCGAAGTGCTGATGTCAAACAGGACATCAAAAGACACGTCTCGGCCATGACTGGCTGCGATGCAAACGCTCCTGTTGTTCGACGCATCATGCCCATTTCAGACGGGAACATTCTCATCCAGTCGAATTGGCGAGACCTTTTGAACACTTGGTTGGACAGCACCGACCAACCAGCCGACTGTGACATCGAGCTCATCACGAATTTCCTCAAGGAGCTACTTGGCGCCCAAATGCTGGATGAGATTTATTTGCGATTGCGATTTATTCATCGGTAAAATTGCTCTCTGACACCAAAGAAACCTCTCTGAACCCTATTCTTTCAGGATGGTCTACGAGAAAGACATTTGCTGCTGGCACCTAGCATATTCCTGTATCATCGCTTTCGTACAAAGCAGCAGGGCCGCCGAGTATGGTCCGAACTACCAGTTGCACTTGAAAAGCACCATCGATTGCAAGCGCTGTGTCACTGCGGTGCCTCAATAAAATTGTATTCGAAACTATTTTGATGTGTTTGTCTAACGGTATCATTCGAAATGTAATAGTATTTGATTTCATCGGCGCATCTGAAACTGACAGTGCCTTTGATACATCGCAGTTGGGAAGATGCCGAAAAAAATGGAAAAACCACGAAAACGGACCCATAACTTGGTTTGCTCCATTTGTTTCCTGTCATATTTTGGCAAATCTGAACAGGGAGCGATTAAGTGCGGACACGTTTATCACAAGGAATGCCTCGCCGAGTGGTTCGACAAGTAAGTTCATTTCGAATGTGTGAGTCGTTCGTAGCACCAACGAATCGTCGATTCAAGTAGGTCTGCCACGTGCCCCAAATGCCGTAAACCAGCTTCGAAGGACGAGGTAATCAGCATCTATTTCGACGAGGATCCCGACGATGAGTCGCACAAAGCAGAAATACCCATTTTGGCCAAATTGAAGGAGGAAAACACAAAAATGAAAGAAATGGTCGAGGCGCTGACGGCCAAAATTGCTCAATTGAGCGCTCAACCGTCCAATTCAACTAACGAAAACGGACCATCTGAATAATAATAATAATATACTGCACATTCTGGAAATGTGAATGATTCATTTTTTTAATTTTTAATTTTTAATTTCTAATTTTCATATGTTCTCCGACGAACTTTTCAAAGGTTCTTGTTTTCGTCCAAAATTAAATGTTTGAAACATTCTAAGCCCTCAACGCAGCGTTTCATTTGTGAGAGTAGTAATTGTCGCTTACCAGCCCCATCTCTCGACCGAAAGAATGCATTCGCATTAGTCTGCCTGTGTGCAACTATCTGTGTATTTGTGTGAGTGAGTGAGTAAGCGAGTGTTATGATTTGCTGCATGATCCTTAGTTTGTCCAAATCAAAACAAAATAACAAATCTCAAAATAAATAAACACAATGCTCTCGCACTCACACAACCATACAAACACAATCGCACAGTTGCCAGATAGCAAACCATCGCATGCGAGTGATTAAAGTCAGCAAATTCGGCCGGCATATTCGATTACAGTTCGGTTGGACATTTTTTTCGATCGAAATCGAATAATTGTTTTAATTGCTGGATTTTTCGATTCCGGTAAGGGTCTAAGTTATTGAAAAGAAATCGTGGAGCACCCAATGACAGCTTCGTATTGCAGTCACGCCAATTATACGCTGAAGACCAAGTGCCAAACGGATCGCCGAAAATGAATATTCACTGCACAATTTGCACAACAAATTACGAGGCAAACGACAATGTCAGTGCGACAACATGCGGTCATTTGTACCACACCGACTGTCTGGTACTATGGTTGAATACGTAAGTATGGAGATTTGGGAAATGCCGGTCGATGGTCACTTGACGAATTTGTTTATTTCACACAATCACAGATCGTCAACATGCCCGCAGTGCCGCTGTCAAACTGGTCGCAGCACATTGACGCGAATCTATTTTGATATCGCCCCACCTGAAGTGAATGAAATTCAACCAGACGGCGAGGCAACAGTTAGAGAAATTCTCGACGATTACGCAGACAGACGACTCTCGGTCAACGATGATTGGAACGAGCACAGTGAGACCATTGCAACTCTCAAATCGCTTATCGACCAGCAGTGCGAGGATCTCAAGGTGATGTTGACAACCATTGACGAACAGAATGAAGCGCTTCTGCAGCTGAGAACCGATATAAGACGACGGCAAGAAGCCATGGACGAAATGAAAGCGGAGCAATCAAACCTGAATGCAGAGGTTGATGTGTGGAAAACAACAGGTGAACAGTACAATGCAGAGGCGCAACGATGGAAGCACCAGTTCGCTGAGAAGAATAAGGAAATGGAAGTGGAACAAATGAGAATGGTGTCGGTGCGTGAAAAATCCATGGCTCTGGAATGTCAGTTGACTCAAGCCAGCATCGATAATCTGCACATCAAACTCGACATGATTGAAAAGAATAAATGCATAAGCAAACTGCAGTCCACGCTCTTCCACGCAAATGCCAATTACGCTGATGTTATGCGGAAATTTTTTAATCAAGCAAGCCAGATTGTTTCGTTGAATGACACGATTGCTTCTTTGGAACACAAAATGGAAGGAATGATCTTAAAGTCGCCGCCGAACTTGTGTAGAGTTTTAAGCCAAAGATCAGTCGCGACCACTTGGTCGATCATCGAAAGCTATCACGTGATTTTGATACCGGTCACTTCAGAGTTCATTGCGAAAATGAAAGCGTTCGGGTTTCTGACCGCCCCACCTCGAATTCGGATTTAGTGAATACACTCAGAAGTTGCCGAACAGACGATTACGCGAAAAATGTGTTATATTTTTTATTCCTTGAAATAAATCCTTAATTTTGTCTTGTTGAAGATTCCAAGACAGTTTCAAGTTTCGTTTCATTGGGAAATTACTGCCATTCGGCAAACATGTTCTTCTTCGATGATCTGTCTCGAAAAGCAAAGGAAATCACCCAACTGCTTTCGTTCAATAATGGCTGGGTTCTAAGAAAACGCCAGCGCAACTGGGTGCATCGCAACGCTTCGGTGTACTGATGTGGGAGCTCAATAAATTAAATGATACCTTGTTAAATATTAGAAATGATGAGAAATTAAATATATTTTAAACGAAATTGGAGCTATATTTTTGAAGAATAATTATGCGGATAAAGAAGAGATGGAAATCCTTGAAGTACGGCAGGATCGCGAAGCCTCTCGGGCTTTTCTCCGAAAAACTATTTGCAATCATTCCAAATTGATGATCATCAATGAGGGGAATTCGTAATTATTCCAATCGCAAAGCCATAAAGTAATTGCGAAATGACGAGATATTGCGAAAAAGAGCAAATTTGAAATGAAAGGAGAAGAAAAAAATAAACTTTCCTGGATAAAAATGTTCATTATGTCCGCCATTTTGGGTGGTTGTTTTTTGTTATGTTGGCAATGGTTTCGGTCACTTTTCTTCTATGTATTGTCTATGGACCCTGAGTGGTAGTGGAGAGAGCAAAGAGAACGGAGAAGTTACAAGCTCTCTACAGCAACTAACGGGTCATAGTTTTACTCTGCATTTTTTTTTATTATTCGTTTTTTGTACAATCGCAACATAAAATATTAATAATATTATTAATATTCATCGTAATTGAGCTTTAAATAGTTGGTGTCTGCTATTGTGGAACACTATCGTATTAAAGTGAAGTATTATTCATATTATTATGATTATAACCAAAAACTAAACGCAACAAGCTTGCACAACAATCAAATTTGCTTTTGTGAAAAATTCATCCGAAAGACTGTAATTTTTGGATCGTCGGCGGGCTTTTTCCATCTGCATTTTTCTGAAAACCGACTCGGTTAATGTTGAGCTTGGAGTTATTTTTGTTGATAAGAACAAAGAATTTCTTTTCAGAAAAATATGACTGACCACAAAAAAACACCGGCATCGAAGAATGTGGCAAAATCGAGGCGAAAGGCTCCGCCCAACAAAATTGTTCAGCATTGTATACCGAGAACGGTCTTTTCGCGAATCTGTCACGACATATTGATGGAACAGAAGACGCAAGTGTGTATACATAAAGCAGCAATGGAGGTTCTGCAAGAGTCGACAGAGATATATATGGCTGATATATTCGACAAATGCCAAGCACTTGCGTATCATGCTCACCGTCTTACAGTCCAAGCACAGGATCTTGACCTTGTGCAGTACATCCAAGAACCAAAAAACATGTGAGACCAGAGCGTTCTTTTTTGTTTTATTTTTATTTGTTTTCTCTTCTAAATTGTTATTTAGCTGTGAAAATATTACCGACGAAGAACCATCCATTTGCCAGCCGCCCGAAGATGCACCTGAGGAGGAATTGGTGGATTTTCCGAAATTGACGTGGAGCCAATTGAATCAATTATATGGAGCAATGGAAGGATGGGATCGTCATCAGGTAAACCCCGGTGTTTGGCATCAATGGGAATGAAGGTGCTGAATTGAATGTTCCCTTTCAGGTGGTTATATCGAAATTCAACATTTTCATCACAAAAGATGTCCTCCGCACCCTGAATTGGGATCCCCCGACCTGGTTGAATGATGAAATTATCAACTTCTACATGGAGTTGTTGGCAGAGCGGAGCAGAAACGACGAAGACCTGCCCAAAGTGTATGCCCAGAACACGTTTTTCTTCACAAGACTACTCCAGGCGGGATACAACGGAGTGAAACGGTGGAAGCGCAAAGTCGACATCTTCTCGTTTGACATCATATTGGTGCCCGTGCACATAGACCAGCATTGGAGCATGGCCATCGTTTATCTGAAGAACAAGACCATCAAGTACTATAACTCGATGGGCGAACCGAACCGCAAATGTCTGAATGCTCTCGAGGTCTATCTGAAAGAAAGCGCCAAAAACAAGGAACAGCCATACTACATGACCGGCTGGTTTAAGGAGAATGTCCGGGGTATTCCCCTGCAGAAAAACGACAGTGATTGCGGAGTTTTCAGCTGCATGTATGCCGAGTATGTGGCGCGGAATCGTCCCATAACGTTTTCACAACAAAATATGCAATATTTTCGTATGAAAATGGTCTTTGAAATTGGCACCGGCCGATTAATGGAATCGATTCGAATGTGACCGAGATCAATCAATCGAAAAAAAAAATCAAAAATTAATCAAAGAGTCTCCGAATCTACTCATCTTTGACAGACATCAACAAAAATATGATCATTATGGATGATGACGACGACGACGACTAATTTTTTTACTTCGGATATGACTATTCATTTTATTTGCCTTTATTTATCATCTCGTACACAAAACATATTATATTTTCGAATTGCGCTGTACGCAATCAAACTCAAAATCCAGCACCAATGTCTTCATTGGATCGTTGCAGATTTTGCTCTCCGTTTGCTCATTGTAAACGCTACATTAAAAATGAGATTTAGTAGGATTCACTCAGAAGTTGCTGAAAACACGACTCAACTCATAACCATACGCGAGAAATGTATCATATTTGTTATTGCTTGAAAAAAATCATTTAAAGCACGAATTGTGTTCCTTGTGTGAATTTGCTGGTCCAAGCGGCAGCATCACCGCAAATCCATATACATCAACTCCGAACACAATCGCTTCAGCGAATGGTCGAGATGCGTGAGAATAAGTCATTCGATCGGCATGTTGCTGAGGCCAATCATAAAAATTTACATAAATTTCGTCGAGATGAACTCAAGCCAATAACGAGTTTCGTTGAGGGAAAAAACCACGACGATGGTGTCGGTCATTGGTGAATGACTGCCAATCGAAAAACATGTTCTCCTTCGATGATCTGTCTCGAAAAGCAAGAAGAAATCACTTGACTATTTTCGTTGAATATTTCTCGGCTGGGCTCTGAGAAAGCGCCAGCGCAACTGGGCACATGGAAATGAAAATTGAATTAAATGAAAATGCAATAATAGCAATAATGGGAAATTAAATATGTTTATAACAAAAAAGAAGTAAATTAAATAAAATTTTTATAGTTTTTTTTGCACAATTTTCATCAATTTTTCCACATTGTTTTCCATTTAGCTTTATTTTCTATAAAAATTTTCTCTCTCTCTCTCTCTGTCTCTGCCAATTACTGTATCATAACAATTGGCCGATTTCGAATTGCATTGACTTAAATGTAGACAAAAACAAAAAAGAAATAATTAAGAAAAGAAAGAGAAAACAAAAGCATAAGAATTGAAATTCTTTGATCAGAATTATATTTATTATTTAATTGGAAAAACGCACGATCTGCTGGTCTGCCGAGATCTTCATTGGAGGAAGATCGAAGCTTGGATCGCCGCACGTTTCCACGGCTCATTGCACCCCAAGTTGAACCATATATTCTATTTCACAAACAGGCAATTTTTATTTCATCTTTTTTTTTCATTTTTTAGTTTATTTTTAGTTTTTAGTGTTTTTTTTCTTTATTTTCTTCTCTCATCAAAAAAAAAATTCTTTTTTTCATTTTTTCAAAGTTTAAATATCAATGTTTTCTTTCTGCCTCAGCAGAAAATGTTCATCCAAAATGATCTACGCAAATGAAATGAATTAATAAAGAAAAAAATATGTACCTAAATTAAATGTCGAGAAGCGAATCACTATGAAGATTGATTGCTTTCGAAATTGCATTGACTGCTCTTCAACAACAAAGAAATAGCGAAACGAACAAGAGAAAAACACTTCAAAAAAATGAATTCATTGAGAGTTTTTATGGCGAAATGAAAAGGATTTTTGACCAAATGATCGACATCATTCCCATTCATGCGTTCTATCGCGACATCGTTGACTTCGATGAAATCTCAATTCGATTGAAAATAATCTCACCGAGGAGAAAATCATCATTGAAAAAAAAATCTTGGAAAAAAAAAATTAAATTAAAAAAAAAAACATAAATCAAAAATGCAGGGTTGCTGTTCGCGCCGTAGAATTTCCGATCGAAGTGGAACTTGCATGCGAAGCCCATTGGTCGGGGGCATGCAAGCGCGAACGACGCTTGGCATTTCTATCTTATTTGGTATGATTAATCTCTTAGATGGATTGTTTGACTTGGTGGTGGTGGTGAATGATTGATTTTCTTTTTTTTTCTATTTTTTTCGCTTTTTCATGTTTTGGAAAGTTTGAAAATAAAACGGATATCTGTCCGCCATCATTTTGCATTTCGCATATTCGTCATATTTGTCTTTTTTCTTATTTAAATCGTCTTACAAAAATAACAAAAAAAATTACATTCTTCCATTTTATCTTCGTTTTTTTTTTTTTTTGTTTACTTTTTTCCTTTTTTCTCTTTTTTCTTCAAAATGTTTTTCCATTGGCATTGCCCCCAAAAGCGTAGACACTTTCGTTTTGGAATTTGTCGGAAGACGAAACCAAAAAACAAAGAAAAGAAAATAGTTCAAGATTTCTTTTCTTTTATTTTTCATTTTCATTTTCAGTTGAAATGTGTCGGTTTTCAGTTTGTTTTTTCTCGTATCTCA
>JANSTV010066386.1:0-11234 GCA_027564135.1 Lestremia cinerea
GGCTACCGTCATGCGTATGTCTCACAATGGATGG
The DNA here is from genome assembly GCA_027564135.1 of Lestremia cinerea. Classification (NCBI taxonomy): domain Eukaryota; kingdom Metazoa; phylum Arthropoda; class Insecta; order Diptera; family Cecidomyiidae; genus Lestremia; species Lestremia cinerea. The sequence goes on from JANSTV010066386.1 coordinate 35, forward strand.
TCGCCTTCAATTCACCCCCAACCTCATAATCGACAATCCACAGAGTATCGTCGATTAATTAAGGCTCTTTCGTTTCGGAATGACGAAGTGGTTGCTTTTCATCGTTTGCTGTCATTCGAAACGGCACCGAGGCGTCAAGTGGTGTGAGAGACAAATAAGAATGAATTTCGGTTGAAATCCGAAATGGAAATTCCGAAAAAGAAGATCGATCGACTGTTCTTCTCGGAATGAAATGGAAACAAAAGGTGCTTTCAGTGGTTCCTCTCGATGGAAACTTTCTTTGTCATTTCGTTGGAGGCTGGAGGGAGTGGCCTTTGCCAGGGAGATGACCTTGAAACAGCGGATCGGTCGAGCTCTACAAAGGACGACTTCCGAACGGATTCCTGTGAGTCTGCCACGGTTCAGTCCACACGCCGCTCATCTCCCAGATCTTCGGTCAAAAAGCACGAGCCAAACTCAAATCATAAATACTCAATTTGGTTCAAATTATTCATTCGCATAAATTCTCAAGTGAACATTCTCGTTGTTTGGATTTAACTGAAATTGGTTTCAATACAGAACAAATGTCAGTGTAATCACCAAGATATTTTATATTCAATGTTTGTTATTGGAAAATGGCTGGTGCCGCATGCTTTGCTTATAAATGCTTGCATAAAGAAGCAAACAAGCTTAAAATGGGAGGAAAAAACACAAAGCCGGCACAATGAGCGACGGAGGACGACGTCGACAACGACGACGACGACGAAAAAAACAACGAAAAAAAAACGAATGGATTCAAGCTGTGTGGCACAGCATTGAACGAAATGAAACGAAATATTAAACAATAAGAAATCGCTGAAGGGGAAAATCGCTAAAGCCTTCGTGATGTACGGGAGCGTTTCCAATGTGTTTCCTCCGCAAAGGCAAAAAACCGAGTCAAAATATCCATCCGAGTTACCTTCGACATGTTTATCGGCGGATTTCCCTCGCTTCTCGTTCTGCAGCCGCACGGAAAATTGAATTCGTTGACCGCTTTCGAGCCATTGGATGAAATTTGATCTGCCGTTTGAATGCGCACCGAATCCAATGGTCCTCGCGTCGTGTCCAGCATTCCATTAACATAATTACCGTTAGACGATTCGCATGCAAAAACAGCGCGTTGCTTGCGTCACCGGTGCGAGTTTTTGTGCGTTCGAATACTTTTCGAAGCGCAAAAACGTGAGAGCAAAGATGAAAAACACATCGACATTCCGCCAATGGCAGATATCGAGCGTTTTTACGTTTCTTTTGTTTCAATATGACACGCATTCAACGGATTTCGCATCGAACGAAAAACATCGGCTCGGCCAAATGTTGCCTTCGCTGGCAATATCGAAGACCGAATCCATTTGCGGGAAATAGCTGAATACCGAGAAAGACATGACGAGGTGATTCGACCAACGCAATCGATGGCAGTCAAACGAAAGCTAGTGTTGACTTCGGGGCTGTGGTGAATGTGAACTGTGGTTGATTATCAGATCGAATCAATGTGTTGGCCCGCATTCTGATGGTTTTCGGTCAGCGCGTCTGTCCATTCTCCCGTTCAAAACTTGAAGAGACTTCGAAAGCCCTCGACAAGAGTCGCATTCATGTTTGACACGTAAGTACACGTGACTGACATGATTATTGTCAGGTGCGAAATTGCATTGTCATTTCTTGGTGCGGGGAGCTGGGCCATAAGCCACCTTGTAAGGTATAGATTTCGAAATTAGATTGTCTTTTTCGACAGACGTACTTCCCAGTACGAACAACTGTAGAGTATAGCTTCATGCGGTTCGGTTGTCTTGCGGCGAACGAGGGTCGTTCCAAAGTAATCTCGAACCCTCTCGAAAGCAAGAAAAAATACAATTTATTTTCCTTCTGATTCACAAACAAATCATTTAATTACACGTTAGACTGATTTTTCACGTTTGGCAACCCGTCGAGCCCTATGGCGTCGCAGTTTGCTCCATATTCGGAATGCACCAACTGTGGCCGAAGAAAAAAACGAAAAAAAAAACAAAACAGCAAATATTTTAAATTGGTGGATTAGCAATGACAGCTGAAGGTCGTTTCGTGTTTTTTCCGCCAGCGGAGACGAACATTCGTTGTTGGCTAAGAGTGATTTGTAATCCATCACGACCGGACGATGGTGCGGCCTGGAATCGGTCATGAACCCATGTCACATCGAGCTGTTTTTGCTGAGCTTTTTCAGGACTTGGATTATTCAAATTCGCAGCGACAGATAAATTCGCTGCGAGCAGCTTCGATTCAGATCATAAATCGCTTTTTGTCTGTTGGGTTTCAACAATAAGCAGTTCTCGGAGAATCATTCATCGGTGCCAATCGGTGTGGAAAGGAGAAATAATTCCTGAGAATGGCGTCTCTCCCAACTGATAAGCCGTGCCAGTCTATTCAATATGTGGTTTTTCCATTTTAATTTCGAATATTTCAACCAGACGAATACACACACCGTCACAACGTAATCCCATAATCCAAGCCATTCGTTACAGTTGCTTCGGTGCACGAGCAACCTTCGGGAACCAAATCGCAGTTAGTTTCGATACGAATATTGGTTATGGTTCACATAACACGTGAGGCTGGGACGATCGTGATCAAGACGAAATCGAAGTTAAGCATGGCATGGCATCACACACAAGAAATACGAGTAATTCCAGCGGAGGGGAACGGCATATTCCGGAGGAGCCAGCGAAGCGCAACTCACTCGAAATCTCGACGGCTACCTGCACCACAGCTTAAGGATCGCCTGCGAATCCTTATCAAGACATCGATCAAGACTGTCATGTGCCGGCCACTCCGATAATTCGGGGAATTCATACGGGAATTTGATGAGAAAATCAACCGTCGCTAGTTGGTTGGTTCAATCGACCGACCAAGTAAACCAAATCGGAATTTTCTTTTTCGAAAAAACTCAAACCAAATGTTGACAATTCGTCGCTGACTGCAAGGCTTGCATAGCCGTTATTCCCCTCAATTTGCTACTCAATTCAAGCCAAGATCGAAAGAAATTTCTCAAATTCTTTTCCGAAATAGCCTGAACTCGAACAGAAACGAACGAACGCCTGTTTTATGCACTTGGCTGCAATTCGCACGGTTTGCTTATATTGCTTCGTCCCATCAAACTTCGGCGCATCCGGTATGCGTCTCAGGCGGACAAGTTAAGAGCTCGTGGAAAGTGGACGGTTGAAAGGTGGCTGAGAGCAAAAACGAGAATTGAATGCGGAACGACAACCCCGAAGTGATGAAAGTCGGAGAAAATAGGTCAACGCATGTAATTAGAAGTGACGTCCGCACTGGGATTACCCTGCTTTCATCCATTGATTTGTTTCAATTTTCTCCAAGCCTTTTTCGACATCCTTTCGGCAACAAAATAAACACTGACATAATTATCTTATCGCCGCATCACATTCTGAGGAAAAGCCCCCCGAAAGGAAAGGAATGAATGCCATCTGCAAACGCCCTGGAGCCGTGCTTGTTCGATTGCGACAAACAAGTCAAATGATAATCATCGACTCGACCAATTGATAATAGAGTAAGCTTTGTGCGAAAATCCGCAATGACCGAGTTGTTTCATTCATTCCGAAAATGGAATCGTATCGTTCGACAATAAACATTTGAAAATTAATCAGTCTCGTTTCGGTGGGAAAGTAGCCTCGGGGATGATTGCAAACGATAAACTCAACAGATTCAATGCGATATTTGCTTATGCCGTTCATCAGGCGAATTACTGAAATTGATGCCATTACTGTGAATGACGAAAGCCGATCTATTTGTCGTTCGGCTCCAAACGCCCGAGAATTCAATCATGAGCGCTCAAAATGAATCTGCTTTTTGTTGATTGCACACAGAATTGTGCCTTCAGGTAATTCCCACTCGACCCAATCAATGTAATTTGCCATCCGATGAAATCAACGCAAAGCCTCGATGAAATTTCCGTATTTTGTTTTCCGGGCTTCGAAATGGAGTATTTTCCGCCCCATCCCCAAGCCGACCCCAAGAAACAAGCCAAATTTGCGTTTTATGAAAAGTTTTTGCCATTCGAAATTCCACAATGCGATGTTTCGGCGATGAAAACTCGAGGCAAACTCATCGAAACGGAAATAACGCATAACGCCCTGGTTTTAATTGACATCGCACTTATGATTATGTTTGACGGTTGCACATATCGCTCGCATAAGCCCATTGCGGCGAATAAACAAATCGTAAAATGTTTTGAGTGACTCGTAAAACTTATTCATATGATCGAATTAATGTTGATGCGATGTGAGACGGGGCGATGCCTGTGAGACTTTGTTGGTTTATAATCAAAAGGAAATTACACGAATTGTCTTCGGTTGATATCATTTTATGCGTCTTCACCAGCTGGAGCTCGGTGTTCATATTCAATTCGGCAGAATCGTGTTGTTGTTAGCTGAAGAATCGCAATGAAACTGGCGTGGCATCCGCTCGAGAGGCAATGAATACGCGGCTTTGTTAGACACTTGACGTCTGCAGTCGGCTGATGTGAGGGATTCCTTCATTAAAATGATTCCAAACGTATTAAATTTGATGTAATTGAATGAAATTTTGGGATTGTCTGCATAACCGCCAATGAAGATAAGCTTCGTTCGTTCTCCGCCCCCCAAAACTCATGAATCGCTTTTCACAAATGATTTCTTGCCTCTTTGCCATTCATTCGGAATCAATTTGAATGTTGAATTGCCACAAAAACTGCACGAAATTCAATTTACCGACTTTTCGCCTGCAGACTCGGCCGTAAAAACTCGAAAGTAATCTCATGACCTTTGGTCGAGTCTCGTTAATAAGATGGAAAAGTGTTTGCGTTTATTTCTTCCATTCGTTTTGAATGTCTGTCCGGCTGTCTGTTACCCAACAGAGAAGCTGACGAGATGGTCGAGCCGAAAGGAGGGAAACTGGTCAAAGATGTCAGAAAGCCGGTGCCAAAGGTATGTTTAGTGGAGAGGCATCATTATTCGAGAATTCTCAAGGGATTGACCCTTCTAATGACAATTTATTACGTAAACTTAGTTTAATAGCGAGCTAAAAGTTTAATGGCGTTTTAACCATCTTACTTTCCATCCCTGTCTGTTTGATCAACGGTCGAGCTGTTGGGCTTGTGTGCGAGCGACATTTTTCGTTTTATCAAAACAGCCGAATTGGTCGACGATTTTGGACGATTTGATTGTTTTGTCTGCGAGACGATGCTTTCGACACACTAAAATTCCCGGTGACATTATTCTCATTTTGAAAGTGATTCAGTTGGTCTAAGGGATTGGTGGATGTTTGGACAAGGCTGGAGAGCTTTGAAGGCACCTGTTCGTTCGTGTTCATCGGTGAATTCGTCGAAAAAAAATTGTCCTTTAATTCGTTCTCGATTCAGCAGTTGGTCTAAAGACTGTGGGCGGTTCAGTACATGCCATAAACCTCATGCGATCGTTTCGAAGCGATTTCATTTCATGTAATTTATGAAAGGTGCCCCAAAGTGATTCACTGAGCGCCCATTCCAAGCCGCACCACCCGCAAGCTGGATGTAAACTCTTGTCATTGACAATGAATTATTTTGAATGCAATTTCGTTGTCATGGAACAATCGAGTTAATCACAACAGCCATCAGCAAATGTCCGTCCCATTTTCATATTAAATTCACACAGAAACATTGTCCATTTTATGAATAATGCTTTGCAATTATGTAAATACGGGATGTAATTTATTAATTCGATAAATCGTTGTGATTTTGTTGGTTGAACATTTTAATTTACGCGATGGGACGAAGATCGATTTTTCGTTTTTTTTTGTTGAATTACATTGCCCGCCAGTTGGGCAACTCCTTCGGGAGGATTCGTTCGACCAGACGCGGCGATCACCACGCCGAACCGCATAAGTGCAACTAATTCATGTGGAATTACTGAGCGCGTGCTTTTTACGATCTATTTTTCGGGGTCACCGGGAAAATGCTGGACTGTCTGCGGTGAGGTCATGGGAATATCGTCTGTCTTAAAAATGGCTCTGCGAAACGATACTCCATGCGGCGACCGCACCGCAACCAACAGGAAAACAACATAAATTTCCAGCCAGTGAGTAATTAGATGAACGGATTCGCGATACACGAACCAGAAATGTATGTACTGCGGTCGCTGGCCGCGAATCGCAACTTGCTTTTCTTCTTGCTCTCTCTCTCTCTCTCTCTCTCTATCGTAATATATATCTCTTCCTCTTGCACTCTCTTCCTCAGTGCACAGCGAAACAACACAACCGATAACCGACTCTATGCGAGAAATCCCCAAAACCCAACGGAAGTTGTTGTTTCGCAGAGCATTCTTTTGTGTGAAATCTGGGTGGGAAAATGCCAGTTGAAGGAAAATCGATGCAACAATAGTCAGTTACTGCAACAGTAATTGTCATGCAGCTTACAAACACAGTTCGATACGTGCAACTTTTGGTTGATTTAATGGACGTTCGGTTGGTGAATGGAAATGCACTGAATTGAATGTATCGCCAGTGATGAACACGACTCATTCTCGAGGTGTTTTTTCAGCGTTCGCTTCGCAACTTCCGGAAATTGAATAAATATTTCTCTCATTTGCGATGTGGATCGTTGGCATTTGGTATACTGATGCGTTCATTGGTACTCGTTGAAAGCAGCTTAATTTCGGATGACCGATATCTAATGGCTTTCGGGACGATTACCATTCAGTCACACACTCGAGGATGACCTCATCTTCTGAATGGCGCTGTGTTGAATGTGAACTCTTGACGGCTGAGAGCTCGTCTATTCGGGTATTGTTCTTGAGTTGGGACTGGCACTCTGAGCTTTCATGAAGTCAAAGTGGGTGAAGCTTTTGTAAATTTCATAAATCCACCTGAAATTCAAGGTTCAATAGTTCGAGTTGTCGATTCAACCTTAGCCAACGCTCTCTCGACCTCAGTCGGATGAGTGCTTCTACGAAGCTGCCGGCAAGTGTGAGACAAGTTACAATGAAATCCAGAGATGTGAAGCATTGTTGTTTGTTGGACAATCATTTTCGAGTGTGATTCCCATTATTCCTACAGTTTCAATGGACAAAACACTTTGTAGTTTCCAGCATCGACGTAAAATGACAGCTTTCGAGAAGAAATCAGTGTTTCAAGCTCAATTTTGTAAAGCTGATGGAATTACAGTCTGGAAGAATTTCAACTCTTAAGAAGCTTAAACAAGAAGCAAAATGGAATGCGAAACATTGTCCAGTATGCTGATGGCTTGGTTTACTTGAGTCAACAAATTAACGAGATTCTTTTACTCGGAAAGCATTTTGATGCGATGAACAATGATGTTCGCAGTTGAGGAATGTCGGATGATGTTCCCGCTGAAAATGCAAAGCGGATAAGCGAAAGGCTTTAATTAAAAGTTGGCCATTTATTTTTTTTTTTTTTTAATTATTTTTTTCCTCCATAAATTTCGTCGGACTGACGCAAGAATAATTAGGTATGCTTCCCGTGAGAAGTGGTCGATATTGAAAAAGGTAACGCGTGGTACGGGCAGGTACTTGCGATGCTTCTGTCGGTGCAGCTATGTATGTAGTTCTGGTGTTAACTCGCATAGTTGTCTTTGCCATCGTGCAAGTTCTCGTGCATTCTTCGCGATTGTGTTGAGATAAAGGTTTTTCATTAAAAGTTAAATGGCTTTGAGCACAAACTAGTTATAGAAAGCAATTCGTGAGGGTTGCTGCGAAAAGGCAGCTTGGTCTGTGCGAGTCAGTCGATATGTGCATGGGCAAGTCGTCTCGGCCACTAACCTGGTGGCGATGCTTCGACAAAGCAACCTGTCATTGATGAATGAAACCTCACAGACAAAACGCGCTGAAACGGATTTTTAATTTCAGTTTGCACCGATGGAAACGAACCGGAGCGTGGTCTGCCCTAGAACTTTGCGAGGAAGAATTTCTTTGTGACACGTTTTTTCCCACGTTGCTGCCGGTTATTGTTGTTTTTGAAAAGCCATTCAACTGGTGAATGCTTAGAATTTCGCGAGAGAATAGTGTTTTCATTGTTCTTCAAGTGATTCCATTCAGTTTCTCATTAACATCAAGTGAAAGGCATGACAAAGTTGTCTGGCAGCAATAAATTACGAATTCTTGTCGGAAACGATAACTTTCGGTGTTGTTTCTGTCGAGGAAATTTTGCATAAAGTTGAAAAAAAAAACAAGAAAAAAATAGCAATTTTCTCAAGAAGTTGGATGTTTTAATGAGAATTATGTGGAAGAAAGTTTCAACCACTCGGATTATGCGGATTGACCCTTGGATGAGGTCATGAATTCCCCAGTCTTGTCTCCGCCCCGCTGCTGATTTCCCGATGTCCGTTCATCACTTCGAGTCTGTCAAACACGCGTCAACATTAACCGAAAACTTATAATTTCCCATCGCTCAATCATCATTCGTTTCCCATTCGGCACATGTTTGTTTCCGTGTCATGTCAAAATGAATAACTCACCCACAGCCGTCTCCCCCGAAATGGCGTTGTCTTTTATGTCAGCATCGTCTTGGATGTCATTCACACTGCCAGCTATGAACTCGATTGAGTTATTGTTTTGCGATATCTGATGCGGTTTCGATGTTGCTCTTTCAGTCCAGAATGGAGAGGAAATTAAAAGTTGCGATGTTTTTCTTAGTTTTTTTTTTTGCTGTTTTGCGGACGGCGGGAAGCTCTCGTGCTGTTTTCACCCCCAGTTCGATGTTAACAAATGCTTGTACTTTGCGAAACGTAATGTTTACTTTCTCATTCAGTATTCCAATGGGATCAACCCCCAATGACAATGTTGACTTTGGCCATTTCTGAATGCCATTCCGCTTGTTCATTTGCTGGCTGTGGTGTGATGTGTTTGTGTGTTTATCTCTCATGTCGGTCGGTAAGTGAATTCGAATAATTTCCAAAGTTTTATTTTTGCTCGAAAATCGATTGGAATTGGGGGCGTTTTGGGCGTTTTCCACATTTTCTGCACACCTGGAATTGTTACTTCAGATATTGATCGTGTTTTTGTCCATGGTCTTGTTTCCGAGTCGACTGAAGTTGGAGGTCGGATAGAGCTGTATCCCCTGGGGAGTGAAAAGAAGCGTCCCATGAAGACGAAGCGGGAGAGAACCACTTGACCAGAGGCCAAAATTGAATGGCATAAAGTTGGCAGGCACCTCGCTGGCCTATCGCAACAATATCGCCGTTGCCTCGGTTCAATTGCCTTGATTGAATGAGTCCAAACTATGATAAACCACAACACCGTTGCAAAGGCATCAATCTTCTCCAGAGCCACTTCCATCTGTGAGTCAATTCTGTGGGCAATTTGTTGAAATAATCTAATTGTAAAGAACCGAACTTTGCTCAAGATATATAACCAAAGAGCCCAAAACTTGGCTCACCGGTTATGACGAGGTGCCGAAAAAAATATTGCATTCGTCTTCTGGTCCGAAGGAATCTCATACAAAATCTTCAATTCTCGATTAAATTAAAACTTTGCAACAATTGAACCGCCATACCTACCGCCACGATAATCACATCAAGTGCGGAAGACGGCGAAACAGACATTCGGTATCAAAACAAAGAAAATTAAAAGTTTGTCTTTTCCATCATGTTGTTTTGTCCTCATTGTCGTCGTCGTCATCGCAGACATCGTTGGCGACGCGTACACTCCCGCCGTTTCGTTCGCAAAACTGGTGCTCATACATAACCGACGGTAATGTTTATCGTTCTTATTTAGTATTCCGTCGGGGGAAAGCTCTTCAACATCGCCTCTCCAATGGCATTCCGTCGTTCGGTCTGACGCTTCGCCGAGATGAGCCCAACTGGTGCCGTGCACGAATCCAATATCTCTCTTATGCCATTCCGTTATTACCTTCGTTTAAACTTGCGAGTTTTATTTGACATCGCACATGGAATTGATTGGAATTTATTCGGATAATTTATTTGGCAATTGGATGCACGCAAACACAATCTAATTGGCAATGCTGATGTTCAGCACTGGAAATTGAATTATTATTGTCATTACATGTGAGGCTGAGAGCAATATCGAAATGAAATTGAAGCTCGAGGGTTATCTTTGGAAATCAACGGCACATTTGACTGATTTGTTGGGTTACTTCGTGCTTGAGAAACGTTCGAATGGCTCTTTTCCGATAAATCGAACTGATTCGATTGTTTGCAATTCAGTTCACTTCGAAGATTGAACGATGACGATCTCACAAAGCGATTGCCATTTGCAAGCTTTGGATGATCGATGGCAGGTGTCGTACTTTGGAGGAGCATCAAATTTCGATGACATTGCCTTGGACATCCAATCCAATTTGAGAAGATGAAAAATCCCTCGATTGCAGCACACAGGACACAAGACCACCATTAGTGAAGATTATCGAAACTAAAACTTTCGACTAATGGCTCGGGGATAGTTAACGAGCAAGCGGTTGAATAAATATTTGAGCACAAATTTGCGCTCAAGCGAAAACTTTAATTTTCAAACCGAAATTGTTTTCCCGAAAAAGTTTCGCTTTTTGTGCTTTGCTTCGCTTTGAATCGTAATTGCAATGTTTCTCCGAAGGGCCTTGCAGACGGATAAGCGAAAACGGGGAGAGAAACGATGCAATGAGAAGGAATCCAGCGAAAATGGGATGTATTATTCAAGTCGAGAAAAAAACGATGTTCGCCATGCAAAATGCTCCTCAAAACGAGATTACTAATTCTGAGTGATTGAAAAAATATTGTGTGCAGTCAGCATCTTGTGTCCAAAACAGAGGAAATAATTCAGTGTAGATGGTCGATTGTGATAATCCAAAGCAATCGCATCGGAAATGGTATTCGACGGCGATGGGGAGCAATCGAGAACTGTTGTGTGTTTCCATTTGATGCGATTGGGTTCATTTGAAATGAATGAAATGTATGAGAGCCACTCAACAATGCCAATTCCAATGGAATTGGAGCAAACCAACCTGACGTACGGAAAATTGCAACAAGAAAATCGGTTGCGAAATTCCAATGAGACATTCCATTCTGCCCGTCGATCGGACCCAAGCAACTTGAACTGAACCGCTTCCTCCTGCAATTCAGTTTGATGCCGAAGCGAAACGACCCAACAATAGAACGCCCGAGCATGAGCTGGATGAGCACTTTGTGTGCACATTTGTTCACATATCATTCAGTCAGTGCCCGTTGCACAAGCCCATT
>JANSTV010066397.1:0-11232 GCA_027564135.1 Lestremia cinerea
ATTTGCGTTCACTAAAATCTAATTGCCCCTCCCGCGTCGGTGGTCGACCATCACGTTTCACTTGACATATTCGTTTATAGACGTTTCGTCTTATCTTTGGTACAATGGCGGCGGTCATTTGGCCTCCGCAACGGAAATCACTGCTCGACAGAGAGCCGCTGAAAATCTTGTCGTTTACGGCACTCTCATTCGTTGGCCTCGTCATCCGAAGAGGAACTGGCTGGAATTGTGCTGAACCAAGGCTCGCGATTCTTCAAGGAACTGCAAGAAAAGGCTGTGATTAGTCCACGGACCCGCCAACAACCCCCTCACCCCCTCGACAGAACTTACGTCGTTTTCTGTTTGTTGTTCGTTGGCAACGTGGATGACGTGCGATAATACGTCTGCTCCTCCTCCTTCTCGTCCATCTTTCGCTGCAAGGTCATCGTCTCTTGTGGCTGTTCCTCAACCGTCTTGTCCAAATAATACCTCGAGCTGTGGGCAGACTTGCAATTCTCGCACTCGCTCAAATAGTCATCGTCCAGACTGGTGTCGTTCGGCAAGAAGTGCTCTCTCGGATTCGAGCAATTCTTGTATGTCGTGCAGATGGGCAATGGCTTGTCGTCCAGCTTCTTGGCTGAGCCATTGGGATTGTGGGATTTTTCAGCGATATTCGGATTCGATTTCGACAATTGGCTGGTGGCAGCTGGCGGTCCGTAGGGTGCCGGAATATTGATGATTGACGGAACCTTGCTGACAACATCCGAAATGGTGCTGTTGAGGGATGTCTTCGAGGTGCCGGTCTTCGGAATTGTGTAGTGATTGGTGAGCATCGGAAAGGCAGTGGTTGCCATGGCCTTGCCGTAGCAGTTTGTCTTATCGATCACCGACAGCCCTTTGGCGGGAAACAGGATTGACCTTTTGTCGTTCCGCGGCAGTGATTTGCATTGCATTGCGTGCATGCTGTTCCGTCCATGCTTCGAATGACCGGCCGTTTCCTGCTGGCGACCACCTCCATGCGAATGGTAAGTCTCACTGGTTGGCTTGACGAGTGTGTGCATGCCATGCGCATTCGCGTTCAGTTTATGCGTCTTCGGTGGCAGCTCGGGGTTCTTCATCGCTTGCGAACATTTGCCCATCGAGTCAATCAGCTGCATTGGGAACGGCGTCAAGGTGTCGCTAATCGTCGATGGCTTATCGAAATTGCGAAGTGGCTTATTGCCTTGCGTCAAATAGCGATAGTTCAACGGGTCTTTTGGCTCCACCAAGGCCGGTCGGGTGTGCATCAAATTGGCGGATTCCGAACCGTGCGAAATGGTTGCGATTTTCAACGCGTTCTTTGAATGATGACGCTGCGATGGATAGCTACGAGTCTCCACGGTCTCTGCCACCTCCTCCTCCTGGCAATTCCGATTCATCGCAGCACACACGCCCGGGGATGATGTCGATTTGGCGACGTTGTTCTTGTGGCTGGTCAATTTCCGCGACAACGTCGACAAGAACATGTCATTTTCGCCCATTCGCGTCGAATTCAGCTGATGCGACCCCATGTAAGTCATGGGAACGTGCTGCACCGGGCATTGGCAGACGGGCTTCTTCCCAGCTGCCGAAGCTTGCTTTGATTGCTCCTCAGCCGTGTCGACTGTTTTGCTCAGCGAACTGGTGGGCAGTGGTTCGTTTGAAATGAAATGCCGCGGAATCGTTCGATGATGTCGTTTGGCTGTCGCAGTGGATGACATCATCGTCGGTGGAGTTTCGGTGGTTTCGTCAAACAGCGGCGGTGGGAGAATCGCTTTCGAATGGTCAATGTCCTCCATCAGAGCGGTGCTTTCGTGACTGGGTTTGATCGCCATTGAGGAGGCCATTGCCGTATCGTAGTAACGTTTCGAAGCCTTTGCATGTTTGGCTGCCTGCATTTTGGTGTCGTCCCTCTTCAGCAGTTGACCGCAACTGGACGTTTTCACAAATGTGCAGTGCTTGTAGTTGCATTCGGGCAGGGTGTTTTGGTGGAGAGCCAAGGGGTTGCGCATCGATGCATCGGTGGTGATTTGTTCGGCAGTGCTTTGAATCGTCTGGATGATTGGCGGTGGACCACATGCGTCGATAACGTTCTGCGGGCATGTCATCATTGCCGTGCACTCCTGCATTTGAGCATGTTGCGGTGCATAACCCATCAGCTGGTTTTGAGATGGTCGCATGTGGCTTGGGGTGTTCAGAGCACTGTACGGTTTGTTCACTTGGTGATTCTCACCGGCGGCCACGGCTGTTATGTTGCCTGCGTTATTGATGTTGATGTTGATCAAGTTGGTGGTGTTGGTCGTGATGTTGGACTGCAGTTCGCAATTGCCATCGATCGAGCACATATTCATGTTCATCGGCAACGTGCTATGCGTCGCTGTCGCCACACTGCCGAGGAAATGCCCGATTAAAACTAGTCTAATCGAAGTTCATCCAAGAAACTTACCTGACGGTACACGCATTCAGTGCCTCGCTGTGACCTAAGGCGACGGCTTCCTCGTACGGGGGCGGTGCCTCACCTCGTGGGTAGTACCCATTGGTCGGCTTCCACAAATTGTAGTGGTTCGGGTTGCTGTCGAACGGATACTCCATGTTGAGATTACCGCTGCCCATATAGTTCAAGTTGCCGCCGATGTACCTGCCGATGAATAGCTCGTTAAGACCATCGATCCTCATTCGAACCCTCTTTCACTTGACACTCACCCAATGCTCGCCATATTCCGCTGGTCGTCTCCATTCTGACGATTCTCATTCACGCGAATCTTCCGCTGTCTGAATCGATTCACCATAAACAACAGCAGAGACAACGACAGAGTGGCCGTCACTCCACTGGCTATTAGTCATATGCTGAATTCCGAGTTCTTGTCTGAATTTCCCGACAGAGTGTCATCCAGACAGATGAACTCACAGCACGAATTGCCGATTTGAAATGATTTGCACTCCTGTGGCGGGGAACACAATACAGCCTTGCATCCCTTCGGATGGCCATTGTCGCAAATGCACAATTTACAAATGTCCGGTCCAGGCACGTAGTGCCGCCCTTGGTCCACGCTCTGTCCGTGGAAGTCATGACATTCACCCATGTGATTCGATTGAGCGCAAATTGTGACTGAAATCAGAAGAAAGGCGAATTAAAAAAAAAATCGATATTTTTTTCTCAGCAAAACAAGATGAGTCGATCGGGCTCGAGGGCCAACAAGTGAAAATGGGTGTGGAAATGATCGAATCCCAACAGAAATGAGGTGAAAAGCATTGAAACATCAGACGTGATGCAAAACACTCGAAAATGGATTAGGCGAGGTGCTGCAGACACCCCGTCCAGCCCAACCATTGACACTTTGACCACACAACAACACTCACCTTTGCTGTTTTGCAGCCAAATCAAGAAAATCGATGCCACTTTGTAGAGCATTTCGACGGCTGGAACTCAGACGAAACGTCTCTCTGGCCGAATATTCACTTTGGCACAGATTATCGTCGACAAAATGCAATTATTTCTACGATTTTATTTCACGAAAATAATGACAGCCAGCTGTTATTCTTCTGACACAATTTTTTCCTTTGCGTTCTGGTCTGAACGATGAGAGTGCATGCGAGCCACTACGCGACATACGTTACTCGGTGGGTATTGTGTCATGCGCAGTTGAGTGCAGTACTGGAACTGCTTGAAGGAGGAGTTTTCGAGTTGGACGAGTTTTGTTGTTTGAAAATGCTTCGGTTCGATGGTGTCGGTTCGCGGTGGATTGGAAGGAGACAAATTCGGCGGTTGTTTTTGGAAAGGGCTCATTGAATGACTCGAAGTCCTTGATGCCTCACCCGACACCGGACAAAGGAATTGGGTCAATCGGATTAGCCTGAAGGAAACTTGATCCGTTCCGGAGTTTTCAATGCCCGGAAATAGGCCGCCCTCGATGCCCTGGTAACAACTGTCCGCGTCTGACGATAATCATCCGTTAGTGTGTGCGTGCGATAATTCGCTCGATCGAATGCTGCCGTTCTCTCATCGCACGCACGGTTATAAAGCAGTGCTGATGAAAAATCACTCGTCAGTTCTCGTCCTATCGCGACCGGCGCAAGAAAACCAGTGAAAAACGTTTGCCTTCAATTTCGTGCGTGCCTTTTCAATTAGTTCCAATTCGGTGTGCAGCCCAAGCGGCTAGTGTTTCGACAGAGAATGAGTTGCCCGTATCGAGCCTATGGAAATTCGTTAGTTTTTTCCCAATTTGAAATTTCATCTGAAAACCTTTCGTTTAATCGTCTCGATAGCGTGGTGTTCATTCCGATCGTTTTTTCATCGTCTCTGGCTGATGATCGACTCAAAAAAGCGAGTGAACGCAAGAAAAATCGAATCGAAAAACAAGCAAATGAATGCGCATTTGATGATTGGCACGACATTCATCCCAATTCGAATGATCTGTCGTTATCAGTCGAGAGTATCTCCGAACCCGTCATTCAATGGAGTTTGTTTTATGAAACGTTTTGTTTGTCGACTTAATCGATAATAGGCTTTTTGTGGGGCAATCAGAGGTGGCTTCGAAAGGAACCCGAAAATACCCCCGTCTCATCTTCATGACGACTATCTCAACGCTGAAATCTTATCGTGATTGTATTTGCTAACGCAATTAGTAGATTTTCTTTGAAAATTTATTGTTTTATTTTAATTGCTTGCAATAAACGGTCGAATTTGTCTCGATTTGCAGAGAGGCCGAGGCGTCTCAAAATGGTGAATGTCTCGGTTCAGAGGCCGGCATGCTGTACGGTGAATATTTGATGTTGGACAAGGTGCTTGGAGCCCAACGGATGCTATCGACGGAGAGCAACAAGCCGGTGCACGATGAGCATCTCTTCATCATCACCCATCAAGGTAAACCTCCATCCTTCACACGCTCGGGGCCTACTCACTCACTCGTTTTCTTCCAGCGTACGAGCTGTGGTTCAAGCAGATCATCTATGAATTGGACTCGATTCGTGGCCTCTTCAACGCGATCACCATCAAGGAGTCGCAAACGTTGGAAATTTTGAAGCGACTGAATCGCATTGCCCTCATCCTAAAGGTAAGCAGCTTCACGTGGCTACGGTGTGTTTGTACGTGAAATTCGATCTGCCGTTTCTCAAATTTCCGCCTGAACGATTTCGTGGCATTTGTCACTCAACCGAAGCCCCACTCGCTTCGACTTGCGTAACCGACACCACATCGCCGTTTGATATCCCTTGCAATTAGCGACCTTGAACCGACTAACCGCAAACATTCTCTCAACATTCCAGCTGCTGACCGAACAAGTACCCATTCTCGAGACAATGACCCCATTAGATTTCATGGATTTCCGGGATTATCTGTCACCAGCTTCTGGGTTTCAAAGCATGCAATTTCGACTGATTGAAAACAAGTTGGGCGTCAAAACGGAGCATCGCGCCAAATACAATCAGAAATATCAGAATGTGTTTGGCGATGATCCATCGGCACTGGAGGAGTTGAATGCATCTGAAGTGGATCCATCGCTGAGTGATCTGCTGCAGAAGTGGCTCGAACGTACACCTGGGCTGGAGGAGGATGGCTTCAATTTTTGGGAGAAATTCAAGACGAGTGTTGAGGAGTTGATGCAGGAGGAGGAGAATAAGGCCAAGGTAAGATTGACGTGGATGTGGATTCAGTCAGAGTGTCCCCAAAACTAATGCTTTTGACTGTCGATCAGCTGGAGGATTGCGAGAAGGTGCGAAACTATCGTTTGATGGACATCCAGAAGCAGCGTGACGTCTACTATTCGATCTTTGACCCGGATGCCCACGAGGCTTTGGTATCACGAGGCGAACGGAAGTTCTCGTACAAGGCCCTTCAAGGAGCCATTATGATCACGTTGTATCGTGACGAGCCACGGTTCAGTCAACCGCATCAGTTGCTCACGCTCCTCATGGATATCGACTCATTCATGACGAAATGGAGATGTAAGTCCACCCCCCACCACAGCCTCCAATCACCACTAACGATCTTATCCCCTCGCAGACAACCATGTGATGATGGTCCAACGAATGATCGGCTCCCAACAACTGGGCACTGGCGGCTCATCCGGCTACCAGTATCTCCGTTCAACGCTCAGCGATCGCTACAAGGTGTTCCTCGACCTCTTCAACTTATCCACATTCTTGATTCCGCGCGCCAACATCCCCCCACTCACCGAACAAATGCAGACCCAATTGAACAACTTGACACTGAAGAAGTGATGTGCCGCCGCTATGAGAATCACACCAGCTTCGAATCTCACGTTTTGTAACGAAATCAAATAAAAGTGGAAAATCATTTTTGCTGTTTCTCTCTTTTGTTCGTTCGTTTCGCACACGACGCTCGCTCCATATGATGATGGTCTCGAAGGAAAGCCAACAACATATGTAAAACGCTGTATGGCCTACCCAGCAGAGTGTTGTTCAACAGGTGGCGCTCGCATCCATGCGATACTCAACGCAGTCGTCGTAACGCAAGCAACGCTTCATTCACTGCAACGCATTCGATCAGACTGCATCAATGATTTGTTTACCATTTTCAATATTGCATTGTGTCAAGTGTCAAATTGTGAGATTCTCGCTGAAAATCGGGACCAAGTCGAGAATTCCTCCCGAAATGTCATCCAAGTTCAGACAGCGCGAGTGAAAACGAAAGAACTCTGAAAATTCCCTCCGAAACGGTTTCATTTGAACTTGACGCTTCCTTCACCGGTGCAGTCCTCCTTCAAGTAAGTGTCCAAATCCACTCCATCAATCCGATGCCCGTGCAATGCCGTCCACTTTGGCGAATGACCTCAAAACTCGGAAATGCAACCGAATGCCGAATGCGGCACACAACGAACTCATTCCATTTGATTCGCTGCCATTCGACGAATGAAATCAAATCATAACGGTACTCGACCGATATCAACTTTCTATCGGATGCCATCGCTGCCAGTCTAACGCACATCGCACACCAAATCGAGCGTGTTTGCGAGTCGATTGAATTGTGTCGCGGTCATTGATCGACTCATTTGCATTTCTCGATTATCACCGACGATGATGCGGTCGTTTTCAAATGGCGCACTCTTCTCAAATGATTTCCGCAAATCACAGACAGCAGGCTCAGACGCAGCTTCCACAACGCGATCAATTCAATTCAATTACGATTCGTTGTTACGCAACGCAAAGCCCGGTACTGCCGACGATGATTTCGTGCAGCCGCTATGAAATCCACTTTGGATTCGAAAAATTATTCGAAATGAGGCGAGACGATGAACGCGACGACGCGATTGATAACAACCGAAGCATTGCGAGTTGATTGCCATCGGATCGAATGGTGTAATTGACTACGAAATGTTGTAATTCAGACATGCAATTGGGTGAACGAAAGCGCGATCAGTTTTCTATTTGCGATGAGGTCCACAGCGCGATCAGAATGACCTTCTCGCGACAAATCGATCCCAAATGGAAATTCCTCATCCGCTGGCGCGATCATCCATTGCTGATGAGGTCATCCGCAATTTCCCGCATTCTTCTTCTTCAAACCACGCCTAAGCTCGATGAATATTAATGCCACTGCACAAAATAGAATCGGTCTCGAGCGAAACGAATGATTAATTATTCATTTCAGGTTGATGTGACTGCGATCGCTTGGTCATTGGCATCGGTGGCATCCATTTGTTTGACAGACAGCCGCCACGCAAACTGTGACCGCAAGGCAATCGAAGGTGATTCCAAATCATTGAAATCAAAATCATCTGTCCGGCGGCCATAAAGACGGGATATCGATGCCATTCGCAAGACGACACGCAGACACAGAGCCCGCCACGCCACAGTAATTAGTGTGCCCACGATGTTTGTTGTTGCCTAGTTTGGGGCCGTTCAATCAACATTCTCTCACCGGTGCTGTGTGCGGCCATTTGCGCGTTAGTCTGCTGTGAGCCGTTCTAGCATTCGAACGCACCGCATGATGTGATCAACGACGATCAACAACACCAGCGACGAACCAGCGAAACAAAACAAAAACCCGAAGCAATTCATTCATTGGATCGCAATTCGGACGTGCCCGTGCAGTGCTTTGTGAATTGTGTGTGGAATTTCGATTGGGCTGCGCGCACTGTGATTTGTTTGTTTTGTGTGAATTGTGCATTGGTTGGTGAATCCACCGTTTGGTCGATAAGCAACGGTGTCGCGACGCACAGAGTGTGATCGCAAAACAAAAACAATGACCGAAACATTGGAGAAGAGTCTAGCCGTGCTGCTTGATGGTCAACCGATCGTCGAGTCGACCGGAGATTTGTGTGACTTCACATTGGACGAACAGAATGCAGCCACCGAGGCGCAGGGTGTTCAAGTGCAACCGAATGCAGTGGATTTCGTGCCGATATTGAACAAGTCGGTGACCTACGTGGTGGCCTGTGTGCTGATTAACGATCGCAATGAGGTGCTGATGATCCAAGAGGCGAAGGAATCGTGCGCTGGCAAATGGTACTTGCCAGCCGGACGGATGGAGCAGGGCGAGAGTATCGTTGAGTCGACGGTGCGTGAGGTGCTCGAAGAGACGGGGCTCGATGTCGATGTGACCACTCTGCTTGGCATGGAGTGTGCGGGCGGTTCATGGTTCCGTTTCGTTCTAACCGGTCGCATAATTGGCGGCGAGCTCAAGACACCCCAGCGCGCTGACAAAGAATCCCTCCAAGCAAAATGGATATCAAACTTGAAGGAGGTGAATCTGCGTGCCAACGACATCATCCCACTGATCGATCTGGCCAAAAGCTATCAAACTCGCACCGCCAGCGAGCCCCCATGGCACCAGCAGATACTGCCCGCTGTGCGATCACACGCGAAAAACTATCTTCGTGTCGTTGCCGTCATCAAACGCCGCAGCACGAATCGCATCAACATTCTTCTGAGCGAAAAGAACTCACAACATTTTCCAAATACAGAAATTCACCCTGCGCGTAGCATTCATGCGATTCTCCGCAAGTTTATGATTGAAATATTCGGTGCGGAATTGCCGCAGCATCGTCCGCACGGTGTTCTATCGGTCGAGCATGGGCCACAAGGGGGAGCGAATGCAACACCAACGGATGGCATTTGTCTGACGATACTGGTCGCCTTCCGACCTGCCCTCGAAGACGTGTCGATTCTGAAGAGCAAGTGTGTTTGGCATGAGGTGTCAAAGCCTCTCGGCGATCGCCTGTGTGAGGTTTTATCTTCCAAGAATTCGACACTTGCTTTGCATGTTCTAAGATAAGCGCCGGCGATGAGCCACACACATTCGCAAGCGATAAGAATTAGTGCTTTGCGACAATCTTGTTATTTCAGGCCGTGATGATCGCATTCAATGAGAATTCCGTGTCGCATTTGTTTTCCATTCATTGCGGCATCTCGTTTGTCGGCCGATTCTCAATCGCTTTGCCCGTTCACGAAATCACATTTCTTCTTTCGCTTCGAAATTCGTAAACCTGTTTTTATTCTACGCTGCGCATTGTGTGCGACCAGTGACATGATGGTGAACGCGAATGTGAACCAAACCGGCTCACCACGCCAACCTGTGTCTTATGTAATGCAACAGTTATGCGTCGACATATCGAATTCAGGCACAAAGGCTGGTTGTTGTTGTTGTTTGGGTTTTCGGGTTGTTTTGGGTTTTTTCCTCTTGAATTTTGAACGAAGGCGGAGAACGATTCCGGGGGAATCAGCTGCGCGAATGTGGGGATCATCGTCGAATTTATGCCATGCTCGGACTGAAACATTTCCCAAAAAAAACCCAAGCAGAGTCCTCTAAATCACGTTATCACTCATCAGTGCTGGTGTTTGAGCAGTTTATTGTATTATTTGTATTTGTAATGATTTTCGTTTGAATAAATCCATTATTTCTGTTTAACTAAGTGAGTTGAGTTCGTTAATTTTAGATTCAGATAGAAGGAGGTGGAGCTTTCCTGCATTTGAAGTTGATTTTACTGTTTTTCCAAAGCGCTGAATGCATTCGAAGCTTAAAGCCCACCCTTGGTGAGCTTCGATAAATAACAATTGAAAAAGGCTTTCCACTTACCGGTCACCGTCATTCATTCAAAAGGAAACAAATTGAATAAAATTAATTTTCAAAGCTTTAATAATTTATTTTTTTTGTTCATTTTCATTATCCTTCAGTCGAATAATAAAAATAAAATTTTTCTAGTTTTCGCTTTGAATTTAAACGAAAGATTTTTCAATTAAAATATTATTTACAACGTCATCGTCAATTGGGCGGTTTAGCCGTCCATTCGCTTGAAACCGAACCACAAAAGCCATCAAAGTGAGCATTCCCAGCAGTACCGAGCTCAAAATTGGAAAAGAACTAAAAGTGAACAAAACTTAAAGGAAAACAAGTAGAAATGTTTCGCAGCCGCAAAGTCCGTTATTCTTTCCGAATCGAATCCCGTAGCAATCAGTCCAAGTTGTTTGGCATTTAAGCTTTCTCGTCTGACACAGCAGTGGCTCCGGATGCCACTGAAATGTTGTCATGCGGGTCATCAGAACATGCCAAGCATGGGAATTTCTTGAAAAGAGCAGCCCGATATTTCGGATGGCTGATTCCGTAGACGATTGGATTGTAGACAGCGTTGGCTTTGGCGAACAAAGAGCCCCAGATGGTGGCCAATGGTGTGATGGATCCCAATTCGAAGATGCCAGTGAAGTTGATGACCAAATATGGGGTCCAGGCCATGAACCACAATGAGATGGTCATCAAGGCAACTTTGGCCAATTTGCATTCGGCACTTGTGTTCTGGGCTTCTTGTGAACGCAATGAGGCGACATTCATCTTCTTGGCTTGTTCTCGCATGTTCTTTTCGTGAGCTGAGACGGCCTGCGGAAGAGTGGAAAGGGTTATCGAAGAGAACGATCATTTCGAGGAAGCTGTCTTACCTGAACAATGAACCAGTATGAGTAGATGATCATGATGAGTGGCATGTAGTAGACGAAGAAACTGTAGATCAAGATGTATGAACGGCTCGTCCAGTCCTTGGTGAGGTAGTCAGTTCCGCAAGCGGTCATGTTGCCTTCTGGGACGTACCGATTCCATCCGAAGAATGGCAACAGAGTCCAGAATAGGGCAAATGCCCAGATGAACAGAATGCGCAAGCATGCTGAGCCATTAGTCAATGGTTTCGCTGAGAGACCCTTGACAATGACGTTGTAACGATCGAAGGCAATCATTGTCATTGTCCAGATTGATGCGCATCCAAACAGTGATCCCAACATGCCGTACAA
>JANSTV010066408.1:0-11232 GCA_027564135.1 Lestremia cinerea
ATTAGTATACTCCATGCTCTAACACTTATTTATAACTTGAATTGAGGGAATTCCAAACAACTTTGTTTTGTTCAACGTTGGATTTGCGACGATGACGAGGATGATCGCGACGAAGATGATCACGATGATGGTGGCGATGATGACGACGACGACGAAGACGACGACGACGAAGACGCGACGACGACGATGACGACGAAGACGACGACGAAGACGACGAAGACGCGACGACGACGACGACGACGCGACGACGACGACGACGACGCGACGACGACGACGAAGACGACGACAACTAAATGAAAACCAAAACCCGATCGAAAGAAGGCGAAAAAAAAGATCAAAGCGCGTTGCGAGCAAAACTCCGAACAGAAGACGACCAACAAACGAGACCAGCACACTCAAGAAAAAGCACACGACACACAAAAACAAAAGAGCAAAAAACCAAAAACCAAAAAAAAAAGAAGCAAATTCGGCAAAAGCGAAAATAAAAATCGCCTTCGTGCCTTCGATTCAATGTATCAATTTATCTATATCTGGTGTCCATGCCGCGCGCGCGATTTGTGTAAAGTAGCAAAAAAAAGACAACAAAAAAAGGCAACCAACGAAACAAAACGAACCAAAGACAACTAAAACAACAACAACAACAACAATGACAGCACCGGCGGCAGCAGCAACATCAGCTGAAGTCAACTGAATGTTGAATGGGCACATATCGACAAAGCCGAAATCAAATTCGTATGCATAATTATTGTTGAATGCGAAAATAAAAACAAAAAAGGAAAAGGAAAGAGAAAGAATAGAAAGATTCGGAGAGAAAGAGAGAGAGAGAGAGAGGGAGCGAAAAACGGACGAGTCTCAAATCGAATCAAAAACGGTGATTTTGCGTGTGTACGTTTCGATTCGGTTCGGACTCGGAATGGGTGGATGGGGGAGTGCGTTGGGAACGGTGGTGCTGGTGGTGGTTGTGTTGGTAGTGGTGCCGGTGGTATCGGTGGTGACACTCCCCGAACGATGACGTCAAGCTTAAGCCAAAAGAGGCAACTTATCAAATCGTACGTAATCGATTGGCACATCGAGGAAACATCTGCCGGCAAAAAGTGCCACTCCGTTCGATCAAAATCGTCACAATTGAGGCACAAACCGTCATTGTAACATTCCATGAATCATTAAAACTTGTCAGATATTCGACATAACCATTTCACGTCAAATGCTCAGGCAAACACACGCCACCCATTCGCTCACGGTGTCGCCACGCAGTCAATTCCAGAAAGTGAATTTTCTCACAAGAATTCCCCCTCGACGAATTTAGACTCGCGTCTCGACACCGAGACGAAACCACCAGCTGGCAACAATTGAACCAAAATTGCCAAATTTGTTCATTTTGCTCGCGTTGCTGCGCCGATAGCTCAAGTTGAATGTTTCCATTCAATTTCCAAAGCTTTTTTTCGCACTCGAAAAACATCCAATTGGAATGCTGTGCGCTGTGACGTCATCAATTGGCACACCGCGCGCCAACAATTCATTTGAAAATGTAATTCCATTCAATTATGTAATTGAATACGTCAATGGGCATTTCGTGATCAAATCACTATTTGATTTATTTTTTTCTCTTCTTTTTCGTTTTCTTTGTCCGCGTTTTTTTCATCTCACTTGTGATGCGATCGCGTTCCGTTCCGTCACCGATTCATTTTCATCGTTCTACGAATTTATGAATATTCCAATTTGAAACGAGAAAAAGAAGAAGAAGAGAAAAAAAAACGAAGAAGAAAAAGGAATGCGCAAAATCCGAAAGATTGACGAGCTCACGGCTTGTGAGTTGTGAGAGAGACCAGAATAATACTATGCAACAACAACAACAACAACAACAAGCCATAATAACAACAATAAAAAACAATGACATTCAAATTGAAAACATGCATGCCGTCGACCAGTTGGAGCGGCCGAAAAAAAAAAAGAGTCGAAAATCAATTTGTGTGAATGCGCGCGAGCGTCATTAATCGATCGAAATATTTGGCGAATGAATGCGAGCGATTCTGAGTGGATGAGGTGATCGTGGTGAGTGTGTCCTTGTGTGTGGCACTGCGGCACGTGTCTCTGTGTGCACGGTGACCGATGAACGATCGAATGGGATTCGTATTGGAATTGACCGAAATGGGAAAACCATAACGAACCAATGCCGCGATGATATTGCGCGTTCAGGACAAGCGGAGCATGTAAACAAAATGATGAATCTACGTCATAATCACAACAAGAGGTAACCATCATACCGTCCGAACCCATCCGCAGCTTCGTCGTCGTTTTGTATTTTTATATGCGTGAAATTGATAGTTTTATTTTGGAAATCGACTGCGGATGGCTTTTTGCGGCTTTTTGTGGCTTTTCGACCGCGTACCTGTTGGACCGTTTCGCCAAGGAATCGCCTGCTTTGTTTTCTTATTGTGTTTTTGTTTTGGGTCGTTTCTCCAATATTTTGAATGTTGTTCTGTTGCATGCGCGCTCACCGGGCTCACCTTTCAGGGCAACCACCACTCAACGGAAGATGAATGGCCCATGTTCCACGGCGAGAAGAAAGCCTGGCAAGCGCGTTCATGCCGATGGATTTCTTCTTCTCCTGATTTGTTTTGTTTTTTTTCGGTTTTTCTGGTTTTTTTTCATTTATTTTAATTCGTTTCTGTTTCTTGCTTTTTGTTCATTTAAAATATCGATTTACGCATTTGCGGTCAATAATTTATCGGCTCGAAGAAAAATCGCTGTGAAAATAAGTGTTTATTTGGTCCATGAAATGGATATGTGATTCAGATAATCGACCCGTTCGACATGTGATCTGCATCAACAGATGACTAATCGAAGCCATTTCGGAATTTCGAATATTTTCGAAATGCCGCTAATCGAAACCGCAACATTTCGAAATGAAAACAGAAAGAAAGAGAAAAACAGCGATGCCGTTGACCAAACGGTGTTGCGCATCGAAACACACGAAACGACCTTGCCAACATCCTTCATGCAAAGTCACATCGTCAACGGTTTACGCACGAAGCTGAGAAAGCTCCGATATGCAATCACACACATTCGTTTCATGCGACCGTCCGTCCGTCCGTCCGTCCGTCCGTCCGTCCCACTGTTTGACGGTTCGGACAAGTCACATTGCCTCGTTTCGGATTATGAATCATTGCTGTGCGCGATCGCGCGAGCGCGATCGACAAATCGACAAGTTGTGTGACGATGAAATGCGCGCAACTCCACCAAATGCAGAGAGACCATTTTTTTTTGTTGCTTCAACGATAACGAAATAAATAAAAACAAAAACGAATTGAACATGTTGAATGGCTCAAATGAGCAAATATGTGACTCGTTGGCTGGTGAAACAAAAGGAGAAGGCACACGCGAAGCAATGGCGACGATGACGACGACGACGACGGCGACAGCATTACCATCGAGACAGCAGCAGAAACGACAACCACGGCGACGATGACGGCGACCACAATGTAAAATAAGAAACATGCGAAGCAATAATAAATATTCACGTCGTACATTTTGAATTCCAATAGAGATACAATTAATGTTACAATCGATGACGTCAAATCACAAAAGAAAGTTTTTTAACGTTTTCCGTTCCGAGACTTGGACAAGAATATTTCTCGGTTCGTTTATCGTTCATTTCTTCTCTTTTCTCTCCTTCGCTCTTTCCATCTGTCTCTTTCTACTTATATCTCTCTCTATCTCCCGCTTTCTTTTCTCACTCTATCTCTCTCTCATTCCTTCCGAACCGTCCCGAGACGAAATCAATCATCAAAATCGGGCTGAAATGATAAACAGCATGCGTTCGTAGAAAGGTCATGGTTTTGCCGGAGAAACGCGTCATTCGTTTGAATCCAGCTTGAACCTGAATTTGACCACCGGAGCCGGCGTACGCGCAGAGTCACAAATGTCACAATCACAACTAATCGGCCTCAAGGACAAGCGGCACACTCAGAAGTCAAAATCACGTTTTCAACGTTCGAATTGGTTCTGTTAGCGCGCATGCGCAATGCGCATCAATCAATGAATCTCTTGATTTTCCGTCATCGAATCGACAACATTGCACCGAAATGGTGGATCGATGCATTTCCTCCATGGGCACCGCCATGACGTGTGCGCAACACAATTTACTGCTCGATGCCCAAGTATCGACGATTAACCGTTTTTCTTTGCCTCTTCTTCTTCTTCTTCTTCTTCTTCTTCTTCTTCCTCTCCTTCTTCCTCTTCTTCTGCGAACATTGAAAAGCCAAACAAAAACGTTTCCATTCGAGCTGAATGCCAGTCAGAGTAATGTTCAGTGTACGTGACATTGTGTGCGTGCATCGACCAGTATGTTCACGGCATGAAAATGCATGATGATAGGACGGTAAATAGACTGTTTAAATACAATTTAATGATAGCGCACATTGCGTTTCCATCTCGAAACGAATGTGTTTCATAGTTAAATGCCTAACCTGATTACAATTACAATTGCGAACATGTGGCAGGCGTAGCCGCAGTTGCCACTACAGTAGCATCACCATCGCACACACACACCATCCGCGCTACGATTCCAGATCAACACTCATAGTTTCACAATAATTAATCTATCAATTCATCTTGTCTCAATGCTTCAGCCACAACAACAGCATTGATCGCTTGCAATTAGCCAATCGAAGTAAAATCTTTGATAATGACAATCATTAAAGTCGACGCAGATGAATCTCTGCTCCGGCGTGCCATTGGAACGGTCGATGTCACCGGAATGCTTTTCGAATGATTCAAGTTGCGAGTTTCGGAGAATGCCTGAAATGACCTTCGTCAATTGTTTCCAATCGTTTCGTGTCATCGTCAAAGCAGTTGGCTTGAATACCGTTTTCGGCCGCCAATTCCGAGCATCAACGTGTTGGGATTTCGACAACAACAACAACAACAACAACAACAAAAAGAGGAAAAAACCGAAACGGAAAAACATCAACTGTTGTGAAATACAATTCGAACGGCAGTCGTGCTCTTTTAGACTCTTTTTTTTATTCCTTCTCTCGTCTTGTCTTTAATTTGTGTTTTTTTCCTCTCGTTTTCGGTCATCTTCTTCAACATGCTGTTAATTCGGTTATTAGTTTTGGAATTAAAACCGAAAATTCCCAAAGGTTTATGGGTTTTCGTCGTTTAGCCGGACGGGGTTTGTCGATTTGCCGTTTGCTGCGTCGTGTTTCTCGACGAGATTTCTGATTCAGTCGTCACGATCTCAATGGTGATTTCGTAATGAAGATTGATCTTCATTATCAATACTAGTTTTGCGTTAACTCGAACGTTGTCGTTGACGGCCTTTGCCCGTCACCAGATTCTACTCTTTTTTTCTCTCTTTTCCATTCCGTTCGGTGTGCAAATCATTGTCGTTCGCCTGTTGAGCCAACATCAAGTGGAATATATCAAACAAAACCATCTTAATGAATCTCAGCAATTAACCTATTTTGATCGTCGAAAAATATTTTCGTTCAATTTCAATTTATTTGCAGAATTATTCATCGTTGCAATATGCGCTGTGCAAATAAGATAATAAACACTTGAATGAAACTAACATTGACGTTTTTGCCATTGTTCGAAATTCGTGTGGAGAAACACGAATAAAACAATTCTCACTCGACTCGCACTCGCACACACACACACACCAGCGGAACGACGACAATCATCGTCGTCGTCGTCGTCGTCGTCGTCGTCGTACTTAGAATGGTATTGACGTGAATTGCATAAAATGTCAAATCGAATGGTGGTGAACTGACGACAAAACTCGCTCGCCCCTCTCCCACCACCCACCCCGTCTCCCGCCCGCTTGAAACGCATTCGCATTCTTGCTGTCGAATCGTTCGGCTCATGATTTTACGGTGAACAAAATCAAATCAGCATTTTCAACGTTCGACAATGATTTAGCATGGCGATTAGTATTTAATAACACCACACCTTTTTGTTCATAATTTATTTAGACTTTCAAATGGTTAATATAACACCATGCGCCAGTCAACGACAATTGAATGAAACGAAATGAGAAGTACACCAAAAGGTAACAAACAAGCGAACGAAGAAAAAAACGAGTAGAAACGAAACGACAACTACGGAGAGAAGAAGAAGAAGAAGAAGGAGACGGAGGAGAAGGAAGACCTCTGGCAAGCGATATGTTCGCCCAGTGCCTACATTCGAATTGAAAACTTATAGGCGATCAATTGTGTATTGAAACAATTCAAACGATTGCGGTGGTGACATCGCACACACACCGTCTCTGTCCCTTTCTTTCCCTCTCGTAAGACTCAAACAATGGAATTTCAAATGAAAGCAAAAAGCTTCCAGCAGATTTTGAAGAATCACCGAAACGAATGATCCACCAATTGAGCATCTAATCCAAAAGTGACAACGGGCGAAAAAGTCATCATCGAAATGTCGTCAATTGCCGATGAAATTGAATGGCGACGATGATCACAAGTCGAAGAGTGGCAACCAAGTCTTCGAAGAAGAAGTACAAAAAAAGAGCGCTGAGAGCCAACTAAAACATAAACAAAAACAACGAGACGAAGGAGGGAAAAAACAAATGGCGCAAAAAGCTCGAAATGCAAACCGAATGGCATGGCATGGTTGACTCGAAGAGAGCAGCAACCAACGAACAAACGAAAAAAAAAAGAGAAAAAGAAGAGAAAAAAAAACGAAAAGTATGGAATGTCAACATGTTTTACGTCACGTCGATCAACAATCACACATCATCTCAATGGTTTCGAGCAGTCGACAAGTGATTAGAGCGTATTCATGTGTGTCGCACAGGCACCTTCCGTTCGACTCCCCAATATTTCTCTGCGTTATGTAACGTCCATCAATCGTCCAATTTATATAACATTTCGATTTTTCGTGACGCATTAATTAATAAAAATTGTTGTTTTCCTTTTGGTCGTCGCCGTCTCGATCGTCTGCGTCATAGCCATCGCGTCATTGGTGCTCACATTCGGTCGTAATCCATCCGTATCGTTTTCATTGCGTTTCGATTGCGGGTTGCTCGATTGGTATCGTCGATTTCATTGATTTGCTAATCCATTCCGTCACATTTTCATATTTCATGTCGAAACGTCGAGTGTTTGTCACCCGCGAAACGGTTGGATTTACCGAAGGCGGACACCTTGGCGGGCATTCTTGGAATGGCTCGTTGCGAATCGGATGCGATGATTCGATTGCATTGGGAGGGCAATTGGAATTGGATTGAGGGGGACGGGGGGTGGGGAGGTGGTGAGTTCACTCGAATTGAACTTTCCGTGAGATCGTTAACGCGATGAAGCGCAATGAAGGAACGTTTCTGACTGACGCGATCACCGATTCTGACGGCGTGCACAACATCCCGAATCGGCCAATTTGTATGCAATTTATGTGCAATAACAACTGCATTTCGAAAGAAAAGTAATGAAAAAAAGAGAAGTAGCGAAAAATGCGCTTCCACGAAATTCAAATGAAAGAAACGCAACCGAATGAAATTCGTCGATATGGAAATCATGGATCGAGCGATCGAGAGTGATGTGCAATAAATATTGAATATTGTTTTTGTGTAAAGACTCGTCGCCAGTGTTTCGAATTTGGTGCTTTTGGGTATGTGCGCGTGCGCAGGAGAGCGTGCGCACAACGAGTTGGCGCGCATGTTTTCACGCATGTGTACCAATGACGATGAATTGATGACGCATAAACAAGATCGTGCATTGAAGCGATTCACGCAATCGACGCAACCAGTACAAGCGGGCGCGAGCGGTTAAGCCTTTTCTATCTTCCATTATGAATATGAATTCAAATAGGTGGATATCTGCCATAACTCAGCAAACAGGTATAAAACCGCGCCGTCGATATCCAACGACTCGTGTGTGCGACGCAGACGAGATGTTTCACGTATGGGAACGTTTGCGCCGTTGCTCTGCGGCTATGTGCATATGTGTGTGCTCAATCATTCGCCTGACTGCCGCTTCATAATGTTTTTGGCTTAGCCCAAAACGCATATCGATTTTTGGTTTGACTGGCTCGTTTTTTTTTTCGTTGATTTTTGATTTTTTTTTTTTTTTTTTTTTTTGCTCGCTCGCGCGTTCCTCGTCGTCTTGTCTTTGCTACGTCTTTGGCGATGATTTGTGTATGAATAATAATTTACCATTGCCGATGGACATTTCGTTTTACGAGAAGAGACGGACAAAAAACAAAGAAAACAACCATTTTTTTTCGCTTCAACTTCTTCTTCTTCTTCTTTCTTCTGTTTCACTCGACCGAATTTCGAGGTAAAAACGATTTTTTGAGTGAAAAAATCCTCATCATTTCTTTTTGACAGAAATTTTACTGTATCTTCGCTGCGTGTGTGTGTGTGTGCGTTTGTGGGTCTTGTTTCTTCTTCTCCAACAAAAACAATAAAGAAAACCAAAACGTTTGTTGTGTCCTCCTGGCTTCGTGTGTCCATCACACACAATCACTTTGCCAAAAAGAAAAAAGAACCGCGCCAAATGAGCGAAGGCAGTGGCGAAAGAAGAAGAAGAAGAAGACGAAGAAAAACGAGTAAAAAAGCACGGCCACACCATTTGCTAATTGGCAATAGATTTCGTGTGCACGTTCGTTAAATATTGTCACACATGAGGTCCGTTGAGGCATTTGCCAAACGCAAAATCTCAATTCGATTGTTTCCTACCGAAAAGTTATCGTATGAATCGCGCAGATTGTTCATTTCATCACCGAAAAGAAGCAAGTCATTTTCGTTTGTGCTAATTGAACGAGTCAGCGGCGAAAAAATTCCGTCATTTCGTCCGCACCGTCGTTTCGTCCGCACCGTCGTGTATTGCGTTTTTCGGCGCAACATCCGACGGCAAGAATGGTTGAAATATCGACAATTCCCGCAACCCGACCAACATCATCATCACTTGTTGTCATCGTTACGATCGAAATGGAATTTGAAAGAAATTCGCTTACCTTTCGGGTGTTATCACTGGGAGAAAACGATTTGCTGCTGCGTATCGCTGGCTGCTCGCTGGCTCTCGAACGGAATTCCCTTTCGCACCGATCCCTCTTCAAACCCCAATCAATGACTCGGCAACTATTGTTCAATTCACAATTTCAACATTCGGCAAAAAAAAGGCCGATTCAATCCGCTCCGATCAAATGCAGTGGATTCAGCAACGACGGAAAGAAGCCCCAACAAAAATCAAAACAACCGAAAATCGACGATTATCAAACCAGTGGATTTGAACGCTCTTCCCAATTGTCGAGTAATTAGATGCACAAATCGAAAAATGATATTTGATTTGAAAACAACCAGCAAAATAGTAATAATAATTCGTAATAAGCGTTTTTGATTCAAATAATCTACAAACTAAACTGAACCGATCTTAACAACTTTCAACTCGCGAATAAACATTACATTTGTGTATATAATATGAATGGTTGTTAATGCTTTTTTCTTCACCTATACAAGCCGCGCGCACGATTCACAATTCACCTTCGTTCCGCGCGCACACAGACGTCACTTGGCGCAATCGCACACACCATTCCGCAATACCACCAATCGCACAGAGCCCACAATACGTGTGTCGCGCACAAAACCGACACGAGATAAATTCTCTGGGTTTTTTTTCTGTTCGTTCGTTCGTGTATTATTGTGTGTTTGGTTTGGCTCGGTTCGGTTTGGTTTGGTTTGGTGTTTCAACATTATTCAACGTTTTTCAACCGTTTACCATTCCGCACACAATCTACCGATGGACAGGCAACATGTTGATGATGTGTCCGAGTGTGTGTGTGGCTTTCGTATAAGCCATATATCGGTATTGTCATTGGTATTGTTATGATCATCATCATCATACTTGGCTGATTTGACTGTATGAAATCTGTGCGATCATTCAGACTGGGCCAACAACACCAGCGTGTCCACTCCACACCAAATGCAATTCGTAGCAAGGACGTTCCAACAAAGCTCTCTGGCTGTGGTGCTAGTCGGGCGATTTGCGTCGTTGCCCATCACGCATTCCATCATCCATCAAAATTTTGGTCGACTAGTTTGAAAACAAAATCGAACGAGTAAAAAACGATGACAAAAAACCAAACGGCGACAAAGAAAGATGAAGAAGAAGAAGGAGGACAAAAAAAAAATGGTCCGAAAAACTGGTCACCACCACCTTTGGACTTCTTTGTCAATTCTTGAGCAAAGGACCTTGAATCGGCAAATGGTATCCAAATCGCAAGATATTTTGTAAAAATCAATGCAACCAAACATTCTCGCTTATCGAATTCGCTTACATGAAATCGATTATATGTTACTAATTCCACATAATGGACGAATTATAAATATGCTTTAAAATGAAGCCAGCACAAGACAAGGACGGCCAAAGACAATGACGACGATGGCTGTTGGTGGTGCGCTTGTACTGGTGGCTGGTGGATGTCGATGCTGGACGACGATCGAGACGAAGCAGAGAGAAGAGTATAAGGCAAAATGAAGAAGAAGAAGAAGAAGAAGAAGAAGAAGAAGAAGAAGAAGAAGAAGAAGAAGGAAAGAAGAAAAAAAAATGAGCAACCATGCAAAGAAACAAGTTTTGAAAGTTTCATATCGTGTTTTTCATCATGTCTCTCTGACATGACGCAGTCATTCGATTGTATATTATGTAGATGTCCTATATTCATATAGATATTCGAGTGTAGTTTTGGTGTTGACTGAACACCAAAGAGTAAAATATTGTCGTCTGCTGTCGCTTATACGCGGCTGCTGTTGTTGATGCTGGGGCACTGGTGCTGGTGGTTGACGTCGTCACCGTTTCATTCAATACCACCGTTTACTGCATTCGCAACACACAAATCATAAATAAAACGACTGATGCATTTTTGTTCTCTTGCGCTTGTTTCTCTCTTTTCTTTCGGTTTTTCTTTTCAGCCAAACAGTTTTTTTTCTTGTCGTTCCTTCCTTCTGCCTTGTTGTTGTTGTTGTTGTGATTTTGCGTCAAGTAAATAATCAAATGGTATTTTTCTCTCTCATTTCAATTGTCATTCTTCCATCTATTCGTATGCAAACAATGTCTAATAAATGCATTTGAAATTGTATGCGCGACAATGGCATGATTGTCGTCAATTTGATATTTTCTCATTTATTTTCGTTTCGAAGAAATAGGCGACACCGCCACGATGACATACTGGTCGATCGTAAATTAATTAAGAGAAAAAAGAACGTTGGTTTTTCAATCGAAATGCACGACA
>JANSTV010066419.1:0-11230 GCA_027564135.1 Lestremia cinerea
TGATCTCGTTTGCTTTCAGGTAAAATTTTAACACCAAAAATGACTGAGTTGCTGGAGCCCATGGATGATATCGATCTTGCTGTAGTCGATGTCGAGTCAAACATTGACCTGGTGAACACATTCGAAGTGAAGGCTGTTCCGGCTGTTTTGGCCTTTCGCAATGGGGTTGTTGTGGACAAATTCATCGGTCTAGTTGATGGCACAATGATCGAAAATCTCATTGAGAAATTACGAAAGCCAACGAGAGGTCAATAAACGCAATGCAATCCAGAGATGCTGTTGATCTGCCTTTTTGATTTTTTTGGCTGACCGATTGGCGTTAATTATTCCGTGATCGCTGAGGCCGAAGATCGATTTAGAAAATTCTATGTTTCATTTTTAAGTAAATTCGGGGCTAAGTGACTTCCTATTGATGCATGTCACAATTGCGACTGTGACCAAATTGCGTATGTCTTATTCAAAGCGTTGGAATTCCCATGCGGAATGCAATTGCGATGATTTATTTTTTATTTTCTTGGTATTTTTCTTGTATGAAAAATTTCAATAAATGTTTATGAAAGA
The DNA here is from genome assembly GCA_027564135.1 of Lestremia cinerea. Taxonomy (NCBI): domain Eukaryota; kingdom Metazoa; phylum Arthropoda; class Insecta; order Diptera; family Cecidomyiidae; genus Lestremia; species Lestremia cinerea. Next base: position 562 of record JANSTV010066419.1, read on the forward strand.
AATTTGCGCGTGTTTTGATGTGGGTTGACATTTAGAGTTTTTTTTTCTCGAGATCATCGGGGTTATCGGCGGCAGGAGATAAGTGCGAACCTCCCGATGGGAAGTTAGCATGGTTTTTATTGATCGCAAGCATATGTTTGGCAATGATCATTCTTTGATCCATTTTTTCTCCTTTTTATATGTATTTTGTTGTTGTAATTTTTGCGAAATCCAAGACATGAGAATATTTTTGCTGTCGAATCCACATTGGGCTGGAGTGCGGTGTTTCATTGACATTTCGGTATTTGCATTTGTGGCCTTCGATGCAATTGAAAAGTAAACGAATGAATCACTGATTTGCTCCAAATTTCTGAAGGTGAGTTGAGCACGTTGTCATTTGAATAATATCAACTCCGTCAATGAAAAACAACGTGATTTTTTAATACGGCGAAGATGAGAGCGTCCACCCATTTCCAATGGTTAACGTGCCAGCCTATTAGCCTAAACTTAATAAATAAAACAAAATAAATCCAGTATCGATTCAAAGACTCGAAATCTTCCATCCAGTTTATTCATCTAAGATTTGTTGTTTGTGTTTCAACCTGTCTCAACATTCACAATTTCTTCAAATATAAAATGAAAAAAAAAATTATGATAATAAAATTAATATAATAAATTCTTTGCCCGTTCGTTTCGCGAGTGAAAAATAAGCGGATGAAAGAATCATTTTGGAAACAAAAACAAACAAAATGATTCTTCAGAATTGATCATGATCGAGTTTGTACCGCTGAGAAGTCCATACTCCGACTGCATTCGATATGATATACCCAGTCACTCCTCCATTCACACCATGATTTTGTTTCAGATTTGTTCTAATTTCAGTATTTGGTTGTGAATTATCACCGTTGAAATGATCAGACCACCTGTCGGCGTCCACGGTTCGAATCCACTCTTTCGATTTATGAGAAAATATACGAGATTTCTTTTAATAAACTGTGCGCCTTCACAACGCTTTCATTATATGTACACTTTGGTTTGATTAGAGCTATGTATCATCCGCGTCTCCGCTTACGAATTTACCTACAGGCTATTGTCTTTTGTCAAATTATCTACAATTGCCGATTTGGCAACGTTCGCCATTTTAACATTGCACTATTTGATGAAGCAACTCTGTCTAAACACTGCGTTCCATCGAATCTGGTGATTCACTTTTGGATATTTCATCGACTTCCTCGATAACTTCTGCTGTTGCCAGAGTCAGCTCCTCGCTCATCGAAGCCGCTTCTTCATTCTCCTCCACCAATGAAACCTCGTCAAGCGTTTCGCTGAGCCTCAATTCGTCCTTTGGAATGTGCACAATGCGGAAACGTTCCTCCAACATGTTGTACTCTTTGATGCCATTCTCGCTGACTGGAACGAATCGATCGGCGATATGAATCAAATACAAAGTTCGATTGAAATTCGAGCGAAAGTAAATGTCCGGATGGTTCGGTTGCCAATAGTGAACGACATATCCGACCATACCCTCGAGTGGTGCCCAATCCTTCCAAGAGGAACGTCCACCAGCTGAACGCATGACCTCATTCGGCCAACAAACGTCAATGCGTCGTCCCAAATCCAGGCAGTCGTAGATCTCGTTCGCATCCACGATGATCACTTTCCGCTTCAGAGAAATCTGCGGCGGTGGTGGCGGCAGAATGTTCAATGTGATGGTTGGGATATCATCGTGATCCCTTTCTCGACTCATTTGTCGTTCTTCCGATCGAGATTTGCGATCAGCGCTGATCACCAACATCTTGTTGCTTCTCGAACTAAGATTACCCGATGACAATGAGTTGTTGGGGCGTTGACTCGATTGAGGTGCACCGTGGGTCATCACTGATGAAGTCGATATCACCGCTAACCCGCAAGCATCTTGCTGTTTCAATCCAGATGCTGTACTGCCCATGACATCTTTACCAGCATCCGCATTGCTGCTACTGGCCACCGGGAATGTGGCTCGTCGTTCTCGTTCAGCTTTTGTTATCACAGAATTCCTCTTGCGGAATGCTCCCGCTCCTCCAGCGGCCCGATCACCTCCTGCCTCGCGTTGCTCACGTTCAGAAGTTTCACGATCACGATTTAAGAAGCCTGCTAGCAACGTTGAACTGCTCGGTTTGCTCATGCTGGCCAAACTCCCTCGATTTCCAGTGCCCGACAGACTTTGGCTACCGTACGATAGTGTGCCAGTTGTGCCCGACAGGGTGTTATTCGGCGTTGGTGCGTTGTAATATACGCCAGGCACCTCGCCCATTTCCGTGTCCAAAGTGACCGATCCACTGCTGCAACCCTCTCGACATCTCTGTCGCACTCGTTGGCAGAATCTCGAAACGAGTTTGTGCAGTTTCTCCAAAGTTATAGCGCCACCAATGATTCGGCAAACCTGCTCGTTGGTCTCAGCGTAGGAGGTGGTCAGTGGGGAAACGTAGATGGGATATCCAATCGGTTGATCGCATGAAGAGTTGATGATGTTCCGCAGCGCCTGTTTGGCATTCTGAATGCTACCACGTTCGGGGTTTCTATTCCTCAAGTAGATCAACTCCTGCTGCTGACCCGCCCAGAGTCCTCGCACACACTCGCGATTCAGTTTGATTACGCGAAAGCTGAGGAATCGTTTAGTCAGCCGGATGAGACGGTACTCGTCGGAGCCGTCTTCCATGACGTGACGCAAAGCTAAAAGATTCGGGGCACCTCGCAATACTGCATTTCGCCAAACTGGATCAGCCTCGTGAGATATGACCAATTCCTTGGTGTGCGTTGATATGGCACTGTAAAGTGCCGCTGGGTCCTCATATTCGTCGGGACTTAGAAAGTGATCCTGATGTAGTTTGAGTGACATTTTAACCGCCGGCGCAACAACACTGTGCAGAAGATCCATGTCAGCAAACACCCATTCGTCTCGTTGAGATGTTATCCGGAAATCGCCTTTGAACAGCGCATGCAACCCGTGCAGGAAGAATTCGACGCCAGATAAGGAACTGTGCGTATGAGTGGCTGTGGCCAGAGTTCGACGAGCGAGCAATCCAAGTGCCAGCAATAGCGAAATGACAGGCGACTTTCGATTCTGGAAGAGAGTCGCGTTAAATTGTCTTCGAATTGAACTTCTTGAAAATACTCACGATTTCACTGCAATCTTCATCAATCTGTTTGCTGGCTGCCTTTCTGGATGCTTTTGTGTTGCGCGGGGATGGTGTTGGATTCGTCGAAGATCGCGGCGATGCTCCTTTTGAAGCAGCCGGTGTCTCATCGCTACTCTCACCCGGCTGATGTTGATGCTGCTGCTGTGCTGCTTGCGCTTTTTGCTGTTGCAGCTGCTCCACACGCTTTCCATTGCAAAACTGAATCCAGTTCATGTAAACCGAACAGAAACTGGATCGAGTTATGCCCGATGATCGAAAATCGAAATCTTCATCCAAATTGTGATTGAAAATCGGATCCAAATCGACAAATTGTCGATCGAGAGTTGGATGCAGGGCCTCTTGGATTGGCTGCGATTGCAGCCATTGTTGGAGTTTCGGTGATCGAATGGTGTAGTAGATGATGCTCTGCGGGAGAATTGAAAATGTTCAGGAGTCGATTCAGCACGAGAAAAGCCCTCGACATACCTTCACGTAATAAGTGATGAGCACTTTACGGAACTCAAAGACCTGAAGAGTTGCTTGTGCCAAATTGTCGGTGATTGAATATCCTTCAAGAACGTACTGTGAGGCCACCACTTGCCAAGCGAGCCATCGAGTTGAAAACATCGCATTCACACTCAACATATTCGGCAAATGACCGGGAGTACAACAACAGCACCCATCGTTCTCGGCCACCCCTTCTGAAATGGCTTCGACCTCACGCTGCTGGCAATACGTTCCACGAAACTCCAAACCGCGCATTTGAAATGTGCAGAGACCGTTGCCCAATTCGACAATGTGGACCAAACAGTTGAGATAGTCGGAGGCGAGCACTGCAAAAAGAAATCAATGAGACTCGGTTCGGGTGGTGTGAAGGAATATCAAACTCACCAAAACAATCGCCTTGGCTGACGTTGCCCCAACGACCCAACAGCAAATCCCCGCAGAGCGAGTGCTGCAATGATCTAGTTAGGTGCTCGTAAAAAATGCTGTTTAAATTATTGTCGTCTGCACCCAGATCGCGTTCCAGATGGGAGCTCAATCGAGTATTCGAGTGATCAATGCGTCGCGTGTTGTAGTCACGTTCCCAGAACTTGATGGGACGCACGTAGGATGTCAAAAATATGGCACTTCCTGTGAATTGGTCAGAGTTCAGAGGTGATTGAAGAAGTGGTGTTTTGAAAGGTGGCTTACCCAAAAACGGGTTCAGTGGAGTTGATAAAACCGCACTGATTGCCGCCTGGAGAAACAGCATTGCTGAATGCGGTACGCTGAACGGTTGTGCAAATGCGTGAAAAGCGGATCCCCATGTTATTTGCCACGGTGCGATATACGTCACGATAAATTGAAGCTAAAAATCGAAAATCAACGTTTAATCTCAAATCTTCAATGGGAGGATAATCCAGTGGAAAGTTTACCTTCAACAGAAATTCACAAGCCTTTTTGAAAATGATCGCAACCACAAAGCAATCAACCAGAAATGTTTCGCTAGCCGAACTGTAGTCCAGTCGAAAGAACAACACGGAGAACAGGAGAATCAAGTACTGGCTGGCCGGATCGGAGTATGAGTTTCGCAAACCTGTCGAATGGAATCAAAAAAATGAGACGACAATGAATGAGACATCCCTGAAATAACTTACATTTCAATCCACAAACGACGATTATTGAAGCACCATAGCCAACTCCAAACTTTTCCACAATGGCTGCTGAGTCAGAGGTCAATGCACTGAGGAACACCAGCGGATAGAGGACGTTTCGCTCGAGAAAGCAAAGGTACATGTACATGTTTTCGAACCACATAATCTTGGCAGCCTCGCAACTCTCGTACATTCCAAATTCGTTTTGACGCAGAAGCGGCTTGGCGAAGCACAGCCACGGTAAGTACTTTCTCATCTGCGGCACGATGTAATGCAACAGAAAGCCAAGCACGATGACAAACGTGTGGAGAATGGGATTCAACTCTGGCTGCAGCACGGTGAACACTGTTGAACTGTGCAGTGCGAACACTAGCACACCGGCCACCATGCAGACGAGGCAATCGTTCCTTAGACGAGCATTGACGGTTTTTCGGAGTTTCAGCGGAAGCGGATCGTCCAATTCATCATCGGTGACAGCTGAATGATCCAATGGGTTGGTGGAACGATTTTTCATCTCAGTCTTCACACTCCGACCATCATCTTCCGCACTGTGGTCAACATTCTCATTCGAAATTGTTCGAGAAGCATTGTTCACCGTCTGCGAGGATTCATTTTTCGGCGTAGCCTCCTTTTGAGGGAGTTTGAGGTCATCCACATCGTCGTCAGCGTGAATTGCGAAACTATTTTTAATCAAACTCCATAAATGCGTAAAGTCACTGGCACTGCGTGACAAATGATATGCTGTGGCAATGAGAAGCCCACAGAAGCATGAAAACAGCACGTGTTGTGTGGCTCTTGGCTCAGACAGGCCACCGAAAGCGAATCCGTACAGCACGCAGCAAGCAAAGATAGAACGAAAAACACCAAAAAATGCTGAGAGTAAAATGCATACGGCATTTCCTCCGAAAATGTGCATGTCGATTTGTTCGAGAACGTACATCAGGAATGTGTTGATTTGCGGGAAGAGGCCAAAACTGAAGAGTACCGGAAACAATAGCAGAATGATGGACAGCATGTGATAGGCGATGTGAAAGAAATTTTTCGGAACGATCGGCAATCCGAAGAGTGTCAACGCTTCTGGTGGAGCTGATGTCGTGCCAGCTGATAGATGATAGGTGAGGATCAGCAGCGATGAACACAAACAGAAGTAAATCGGTCGAGAATACGCCACCGTTTTGTTGAATCCATGAATTGGTGATGCTGCATCCGGTTGAACGCTCTTCAACAGCGAAAACTGACTGCCAGCAATGACGAAACAGTAGATGAAGGCAAAGATGTCCTTGTAGAAACCTAATCGTAATACTATCGAGCCCAACACTGAAACCAAGGCCGCTAGTATGATGGCCAAAATGGTCTGGCACCAGCCAAAGTCTCGATCGAACAGTGCCAACAGCTGCAGTCGATCCATTGAGATTTTCAATTCGTGTTTGCCGCAACATTTGAACGGGAATTTGTAATAGCGCTTCGGTTGGGGTTGCTTTTCGGCTGGTAAATTGTAATGACCCCAGAATATCGAATCACCAAAACCGGCGATACGATTGATGCCGGTTCGTGTTCCGGTTGATTGAAGTGATCGTTCGGTGGGCATTGCGTACTCATTCTCCATCAACTCCTGGATGAGTAATGTATTGATCGATTCCTGAATTTCGATATTTTCAAAATCCCATCCACTTCCGTTCACGCTATGACCGGCACTGCCTCCGGCCGCTGCTGTCGTTGACGAATTATCCTCATCACGGCTACTGGCCGTTGTGTCAATGGAAGAATGCTGTCGACGACTTCGCGTCGATCCTCGCAGTTTTGGATGATATGGCCGATGGTCGTAGCGGAGGCACAGATACGGTTTGCGTGTTATCGGAAAAATGTTTTCGTGACGCATCTGAGCGATGGGAATGAGTGGAGGTGGTTCACCGCGTTGAGCAGCCAATATCGGATTGGCTGTCGAGGCACTTTGGAGAATCCATCCGTCTTTCGTTTGATGCAACACTTCAACTTGTTGACGCGGATCAACGAAATCATAACTTCCGCCACTGAACGAGTTTGACGACGATGCTCGACTCAGGGCCTTTGTGGGAACGGTTTCCGGTTTCTCAATCACATCGTTGGCCGCATCGATGTTGTCATAACGATAATATCGTGTCTTCGGTATCGCACCCAGATTTTTCGAGTCTTTACGCTCTTCCGCTTTGGCATTGGCCATTTTCGATGAACCTTCACCGGGATCAGTCACATCAACACTGATATTGTTGGAGTCTATATTCAAGTCCCGCCAATTTTTGTCCGATGTGGCTGGTTTTTGATTTTTCGTAAGCAGCATATCCTTTGAACTGGCACTTGCCTGGTCACAATCACTCGACGGACACCCTGAATCTTCACTTTTGGTATTTGCATTCGCATTCAATGGCTGAACATTCAGCTCATCACCGCCACACGCACCATTTGCACTATCACTTTCACCCGGTGGCTTTATGTCTTCGGGCGCACTTGATTTTCTATCACATTCTGTCGACTTGTTGCCACTCGCGATAAAACTTGTTGATTTCGATTTGACATCCAATAATGGCGATCGTGAACCATTGTTTTCGGTATCCGAATCAGTTGATTGAAGTGCAGGTCGATCGAGATCCGATTCACTGGTTGTTGATTTGCGCGGTCTTAATGTTGTGCCAGTAGCAAGATTCTTATTATTGGCTCCATTATCGTCATCATCCTCATCATCGTCAGCACTTTCATCGTCGTCGTCATCGTCACCACCATCCTCGCCATCATCGTCACTTTCACTATCCAAAATGAAACCATCGTGCATACTTTTTTCGTCTGCCGTTTCAGCAATTACCGGATAGACCATGTCACTTGAAGTAGCACCGTGTCCCTTCGGAAAGAAATTAAAATGTGGATTGCGAACCAATGACTTGCTTGGCGGTGGTAAAACTGCATGCTGGGGATTTCGAAGGGTTCTTCCGCCAATCGTTTCCACGCTATTCGGATGAGGTGATAAATTCGAAACGGAAGGCTGTGGACAACATGTCTCCAAAGCGGTACTTTTGATGCGACGCACTGAAATCATCGACGCAGGCAACGTTCTGCCAGTGGTGTTCGAGTGACGTCGCAGTCTTGATGATGACGAGATCATCGTTCCACTTCCACCAGCAGCGCTCGTCGTCGGCAATTGAATAGCTGACATCGTAGACGTCGAGTCCTTTCGCATCGGTGTCTTCTTCTGAATCATGTACATTTTAGAAGTGTTGTCATTTGGGATGTTCTCGATGGTGAGCTCTGATTTGGTGGTGAAATTCATCTCTAAATAAATCGGTTCTGGAGCCAGTGATTGCATATGACTGTGATGGAAATATCCATGATGCCGATGATATCGATGCCTAGGCTCATCGTGACTATCTGTGCTGCGATGCCTTTGCAATCTACTGCCTCGATGCTCGGTCAAATAAGCCAATCCCACCTGTTCCGAATCCAGAGATTGCTGCCTCTGTAATTTCGATCGCATACGCTTTTTGTGCTGCTGATCGTGTCGAATGCACACCGAATCGAAATCCGCAAATTTATCTTTGTGTTCGTCACTTTTTACACTGGCACTGATGCCACTTAAATCATCCTCTTCAGATATGGGACTACGTTTGCTTGCCGTCGCATCTTCTGATTTCGACTTTACTTTTAGCGATTGCCGATAATGGGCGCTTTGACATAAATCCCCGGTATGAATTGGGACACTGGACGAATGTCCGGTGCCCTTCGCACATTGACCGGCTATGCTGTCACTCGACTCAGAACTGTTCTTTCGATGAACGTCCACTTTCAGATCTGAAACGAAAATTCTCGTTAATCTAAACATTCGAGATTGAAAATCTCGGAAACCACAGACCTATCGTGCTGGTCACTTGCTCTGGGTAGTCGAACGACAGAGCACTATTTGCTTGGCTAATCCCATTGCTGTTGTTATTGTCCACAGAAGTTCCCGACAATGGATCACCACTAGCAGCCCCGCCAAGTATTTGGAGTTCAATGCCGCCATCTTCATTCCTGTTTCAAAGAGTATGGTTCAAATCGATCCATTTCGCCGACTAACCGGTTCATCACTCACCCGGATGTTTCCCTAAGATTTTTATTTGATTTCTTCAGATTTCCATCGGAGATTATTTGTGCCTTATCGTACATAACATGCAAAGCCAAATTGATCAATTTCAACGTTGCTATCATGAGACCAGTCGAGAAACAGTAGAAAGCCCATGTTGCAATGGCTCGTGGATAATACTGAAAAGAAAATTAATTTTAAAATCTGTGTCCAACAGACGACCGGTCTTGCCGCAATTCACCAATCAATCGAAATATCATTGAATGAAATCGAATAACGGTACATTGTTTTCAATCAATGGCACGTCACCATGCCATAACCTCAATCTGAAAGTGTCGAATACGTACAACGGTCTCTCGCAATGAATTGCAATAGTCGTCGTTTTGACACTAAACCATTTCGACAAAATGACCAAATCACAATGTAATACGACGGCCACCATCACCGACACAACAACAACGACAAGACCAACAACAATATTGTTCACAGATGCTCCATCGATTGGAGCACTTCACTCACCAAATATGTGACGAATGGAGCGCACAGCAGAAATAACCATAAATACAAATGCACTGCGTTGCAGAAAACATTCTGGTGTGGATCATAAAACCATCCGCCAGTCAGTGAGGCCCAAACACCTTGACGAAGAATTTCCACGGTTTGTGACCCCATTTCGAATCATTTCACTATCATTTTCTCGGGCATTCGTGATTTGCGATGAATTTTATCGAAAATCACAAATGACCAGAAATTTGCGTTCAATCGATGGCCGTGCCCGATAAATCGGTCACCGCTGTGATCAATCAATAGCACAATGCACTTCCTTATTCACCAAAATGACAATTCACTCTACAAAGCAAACACTCAATCAAATTTCCACTTTGAATTCGCTGACAATTTCGTTTCAGTTTTCGATGAGAGTTTGTCTTATCTTTGTCGTTTTTTCTCTTCTTTTTTCGACTTTTTTTTTAAATTTTCTTTCTGTTTTCTCTTGTTCGCTTTTTCCAATTCGTTTCTCGATTGGAATCTGCGTTTGTGTGCAATGCGATGCTCTATGACAAATTTAACCAGCTGATTTCTTCTGCCATTCGATGTCAGCCATCTTTGAATTCTACAAAAAATCAACAAAACGTTACAGGGTGATTCGAAATTTGAAATTTTTTTGCGGCGATTTTGGGCGCTTTCGATTTGATGATGTTTCAAATTTTGATTTGAGGTCCTTTTTGTGGGGAACATCCTGGGGAAAATTGATCATTGGAAAGAGTATTTCTTCTTGAGGGATTTCTTTGAATCGAATGACCTTTCAGAGGTAGCGCTATCTCGTATTTCGCTCAGCTGAAGTCTTCCGCTCGCAATTCTTTTCCACTCAAGCCCTTCCGAGCCTCCAAATCACTCAACGGAGCTCCATTGAAAATGGTGACAAACGCACCATCCGAATTGATAAAACTTTATTGCGTTTTATTTAAATTCAAAACAAACAACATGAAATGAATGATTTACAAACAAACAAATAAGAAAACATTGATGTGGTTTAGAGACGGCCGTTTGATCAACACCAATACACAACGTCGTACGTACTCGAATCGTGCTAGACATCTGATTGAGGATCGGTTTATGAGCCGTTGATAATAGAACCGATGCCGATTATCTTTCGCATTTGGTAATTCGCAGGTCGCGTTCCAGTTTCGAACTACAAGCGATCAGTCATAGTCGTTCGTCTTAGCAACTGAGAGCTCTGGTCTACGAGAGTGATAATGTGTGCTGTGCGTTGTCTCAATTTCAAATTTTGATATAGTTATATTGTGTTT
>JANSTV010066430.1:0-11230 GCA_027564135.1 Lestremia cinerea
CAAAATCTCATTCAGAACGAGCTCAATCGAAGTACTAGAACGAAATGTCAATTTCGAAACGTGAATGTCAAAGTCAGTTCGCCAATCAACCTTTACTGGACTGAAGCTGAAGGAGTTTTTCGGGAAATTCAAATGATTTTTCACAGACTCCGGATTTGTCAGACGATTCGAGCGCTAGAAGACAGATTGTTGGCGTCGCGTTTCGCATCAACCAGCGGATGTACGACATTTCAGGTTGGTTTTCGAAGTTCTAATCTAACCTCGAATTGATATCGCAATTGCCGATTCGTATTTCAGGATGATGAATTATCGACTGAACTCAGACTGAAGATCGATAAGCATTGGCGCGATAAGCTGCCCAAGAGCCAGTTCAAGGAAGACAGCCCGGACAACAAGTACTATGTGCTGCCAATGTTCCCGTATCCTTCGGGCCATCTTCACATGGGTCACGTCCGAGTGTACACGATAAGCGATGCGATGGCCCGGTTTTATCGCTTAAACGGGAAAAATGTGAGTTATCTTCCCGCGAGTCTTGAGGGCTGAGACTCATTAGCTTTGTTCCGACAGGTGCTTCATCCAATCGGTTGGGATGCCTTCGGCTTACCAGCAGAGAACGCAGCGATGCAGCGCAAGGTCCCGGCTGACCAATGGACCGCCAAGAACATCGATTACATGCGAAAGCAACTCAACGATCTGGCGATTTCTTTCGATTGGTCGCGGGAGATCTCAACCTGTGATCCAGATTACTACAAATGGACACAATGGCTGTTCTTGCAACTGTACAAGGAGGGCTTGGCCTACCAAAGTGAGGTGTGCGAAGCTTTAAAATTGCATCGAGACAGCTTTGTTGAACGATTGAGTCATTTTAGGCGCAGGTGAATTGGGATCCTGTCGACAAAACCGTGCTGGCCAACGAGCAGATTGACGCGAACGGTCGGTCATGGCGTTCCGGTGCTTTAGTCGAGAAAAAGTTGCTCAAGCAATGGTTCATTCGAACGACCAAATATTCAAAGCAATTGTATGACGGCCTCAGTGATCCCGCTTTGAAGGATTGGCAGGACGTTGTGAAAATCCAACAGCATTGGATCGGCGAATGCAACGGTTTCAATTTCGACTTGGAATTGTTCTACGTGAATTCGTACACGGACGAGATTCGACTGAGAAACATCACCGTTTGGACGGACAGTCCGGAGCATTTGACCAACGTCGGTTTCATCGCGATCAGACCCACGCATGTATTGAATGCAGGCGGTGCGAATAACACCCGTTTGGATGTGAACGTCAAAAATCCTTTCAACAAAGACCAGCTGATTCCAATAGTGGTCACGGACGAAGTCGAGTATGCACCCTTCGCCGAGACCTACGTCGGTATCCCTTCCATTAAAGAGGCTGACCGGGAGCTCGCCGATCGTTACTGGCTCAGCTACGACGCGACTCCACCACTGGCCAAACACCGCAGTGCGTGCATCAAAAAAGCGATTCAGAATAATTTCGGTGGATTCGCTTGTAGTTCGAAGTTGAAGGATTGGATAATCTCACGGCAGCGATCCTGGGGAACGCCCATTCCAATGATTCATTGCGTTGACTGTGGCACAGTTTCGGTGCGAGAGTCTGATTTACCAGTAGTTCTCCCAGAGTATACACTGACCGAGGATGGTGAACCACTCGCGTTGAAGGACAATAAAGACTGGCATACGACGGTCTGCCCAAAATGCAGAGGACCGGCGAAACGGGAAACCGACACAATCGACACGTTCGGCGACAGTTCGTGGTATTTCCTGCGATATTTGAATCCAAAGAATAATGAGGTCATCTTCAATAAGAAGGTCTCCAACAGGATGATGCCCGTTGATTTGTATGTCGGCGGCAAAGAGCACGCTGAATTGCATTTGTACTATGCCCGATTCGTGAACCACTTCCTCTTCCATTTGGGTATGGTGCCGCAGAAGGAGCCGTTCCAGCAGCTGCTGACGCAAGGCATGGTCATGGGTCGCTCGTTCCAACGGAAAGGCACTGGGGAGTATTTGCATGAGCGAGACGTTGAGATCACGAACTCAAAAGCGAATTTGGCCATTGAAAAGGCCACAGGGCAACCGGTTGACGTTCGATGGGACAAAATGTCCAAATCCAAGAACAATGGGGTGGATCCAGAGGAATTGCTGTCGGAACACGGATGCGATACGATCCGATTGATCATCTTGGGGGACGTGGCGCCGATGAGTCAGCGAAACTGGTCCAAGGACAGTAAGTTCCATTTTCAATATTTCGAAGGGCGCTCAAACAAAATGATCTTTCATCATCTCCAGCATTCCCGGGCGTTTTCAAATGGCAGAATCGCATGTGGCTAGCTGTGACTGAGTTCAATCAGATTCGACAGGATGACTCGATAACTCCACCGGGCGAAAATGATGAGAGATTCAAACAAGACGAGGCGAAGTTGTTCAATTTGCGAAATCACTACTCGAAAAACGCCACGTTCCACTTTCGACACTCGCATCACCTGAGTGTGGCCATCACCTTCTTGCAGGGTCTCACCAAGCAGCTTCGGGTATGACTTCTGTCACCTTCATCCAAGGCAAGATAATTAAATTTCAAGAATTCCAGGTGACCCCAAAAAATGTTGCAAGATACAGCCCCGAATACGAGCGAGCCTTGTGTTCGCTCATCGTAATGATCTCCCCGCTGGCCCCGCATTTTGCCTCGGAACTTTGGTCGAAGTTTCGATCGGTGCCGAATCGCACGAAAGAATCGAAAATTCGTTGGGATAATGACGTTCTGGAACAGTCTTGGCCGGAGGTGGATCCGCACTGTGAAATCGACCTGATTGTCAAGGTAAGAAAGATCACTTGCCAAATGCATCATTCAATGACCAAATCGTTTCTCAGTTGAACGGAGCCGACAAAGGTAAAATCAAATATCCGAGATCTATCATGGATGGCATCACAGAGAAAAATGCAATTGATGCGGCCTTGAAGCTAAAGTCCCTCCAGAAATTCAACAATTCCGACTTTTTCATCTCGAAATCCACCTATAATCACTACCCCGGCATCAGCGCCACACTAAACATCATCTTCGAGAAGAGACCAAAGCCAGAAAGCGAAAAGGAACAATCGCTCAGTGAAAGCGGCGAACGGTGAATTAATCGCATCAAACATAGATTTTAATTTGTTATTAAAAAATTCATTTAGAAATTTTTTGAAAATCCTCCAAAAGTTCTTTGTTTTCCTGAAGGTGACGTCTGAAACGCCGCCAAAAGCTCAGATTGCGATAAAAACTTTCGATGGTCTGCATGAAGCTGCGAAGAGAACGAAACGTTATTTTCAATCAACCATTCGCTCAGTTCGGATCACCTCCAATTATGCCTCTGGTTGAACTCAAAAGCGATGTCCTTCATTGTCGGACGACCATCAGGGCTTGTTGTATGCCCAGTAACTTCGATTGATATCAGTGGAGTCTCGCTTAAATTGCGCTGTCGGATATCAACTCGGAGTTATTCGAAACTTTGAATTCAAATTCACACTCAATCTTACGCTTTCTTGAAAAAAAGAAAAGTAGTATTCGACGGCTTTCTTATTATGCTCGGTCACCACCTCGCCTGGACAAAAATTCTCCATGAAATAGGACTCGATGGCCATCGACAGCCTAATCCCAAAAGACACTTTCTGAAACGTTTGATACGCCAAGAAATACCGAATGTCATCTTCCAAGATTTCTGCAAAACCTCCTTCATTCCAATTGACGATTCTCTGCCAGCTGTTTCGATTTCACAAAGACACGAATGCATCAATTTCGGATCAAAGATGGTTGATATCTGTCATTACGTCAGATCTGCGATGCCACCGAGCCTCTCGTACATTTGGTGAAGGCTATCGACTCTGAAGCGAAAAATCATCATGCCTAAAGGATCAAGTCCATCCACCAGACTGATTTACTGAGCTTCTTGGAGACTTGATATTATTTGATCATCAGACTTGGCAAGGCATACGCCATCGCTTCCTCTTCTCGGGCGTCGAGTTGGAGTTTCCTCCTCATCTTTCAAATCGCAGTTTATGTATCTTGATTGATAGTTGATATAGCCTGCAGCAAGGACGAACGTTCCGTAGCAGAAATATCGACCAAGATTCGCTGTGTCGTTGCGCACCCGCTCTGTTGGTTCCGTGCACGATACGTACCAGTTCGACCATTTCGGGTCAATTTTCTTGAGCGAGTACGCATCGACACAGCTGGTCTCGAAGTGAGTGGGTACCACTCATCTCCAGAATCCAAATCAGGAATCACACAGAAGTCCTTAGAATCGGGCTGGCATTCTTCTATTTCGGTATCCGAAGCTCTTATTACATTGCGAATCATGGAGAATCGAAACTGAGGAACAAATCCACTGAGCGAGAAACAGCCCTTCGTTACTGAAATCGAACGGAGGAGAACGGTCTTGCGAAGCTCTTACCTTTCGATTCTAGCAGCCTGTCTCATCTGAAAAATCTGTTTCAGAAAAAGGAAAATGATGCTTCACTAGAACTACAACAAAACTGATAGAGCTTACTGTCGTGGCGAGAGCCGAGACGAAGAGCAGCGCTCGACTATCGAGCAAGACAGTCATTTTGCGACTGCTGTGCCGATCACTTGCTTGCTTGCTTTGACAAACAAAGAACACATACCAAAACAGATGCTATTTGAGATCTTCACTTTTTCCTGCACTGCGCACAAAGTTGCCGAGAATTTTGACTTGTCTGTTTTGTCACTTCAACCAGCACCGCAGCTCAACACATTCGCTTTTGCTGAAAAAAAGTATCTTCGCAAACAAAAAACAGATGTGAAACTAAATTGGTTTCGATGCAAGAAAAATGAACTTCACTTTTTCATTTCTGATCTCTTCCGAATTCTCATTTCGAAAAAGACAAAAAAAACGAAAATTCACTCAAACGCAATAAAAGCCTTCAATTCACCAGTCTGATCCAAATCTGATGCGGAACGAAAGCGTTCGATGTCGAAAACATGCAATTCACCCAAATTGCATAATCGACACCAATTCACGTCTGACCGACTGAACATGCGCCCATGGAGCGCTGCCTCATAAATTCGGCCGGTTCGATGTGTTTGATGCGGCCCCGATTGTGCTGCACGTCTCTAAATCGCTCTCGAACTACCGCTAATTACACGCCAGTCGGAAGAAGGAAACCGAATCGTTGCCGAAAACTCGCACACATTGCTCTGCGCTGACAGGCAAACAGGTCGTTCATCAAATCTGAAACGACATTCATTCCAAACCGTTTCAATGCAAATCACGAATGTCCAAACGAAATTGAATGTTCTTTTTTTGTGTTTCACCGTTTGTTGAGCGTCAAAGTCGCGCTGCGCACGCAGGTCGATTGCATGCCGAAGATAGATGGTCGATTGAGTTGAGCATCGCTGCGAGCAAATGGCTTGGCTGTTTCGCGACCCGTGGCTCATTGAGATGTATCTTGTCAATGGTCGCGTGGCCGAGAGCAGAAAGTGATTAATTTTTCGTCGTTTCGCGACGGCGACGACAAATCATTTGCAAATCTCCACCGTTTTATCGACATTTCGTGATCGGAATTGGAATTAGTTCGTTTATTGGCGACTGTACGTTGCGTATTGCATTCGACTCACTCAGTCAGGGTTGACATTCACGTAGGAGATTTGCAGGGGTGGGAACGAGCTGACGTCAAATGAACAATCAACCTTGTGATTTTTCCTCCGGGACGACCTCATCAACCAGCACAAGAGGACCCCAATCAAATTGCGAGCATGCAGATTCCGTCGTCTAAGAATCGACTGCTACAGCTCAGCAAATCGAAAGGCTTCCCCCAAATTGGAAAGGCTATTTGGAAAATTCTGAATTCTCTCAAAAAATTCATTTAAATCACCTTCCAAAGATCAAACCAATCACGGCCACGATTTTCCAATGAAAACACCGAAATTACCGTTTAGCAACAACGAAATTAAATTCAAATCAAAGTCAATTTGATCGTTGGAACAAAGCCCCGACTTTGGCGATCAATCACTCGCTCGGCAGTTTCGAAATGGTGCATTCGATGCACCAGCCAATTGTCGACGAATCGATCGAATCATAAAAAACAGACTCATGGCTGGCGATAGAATGGCTCGATAAAAGGCACATTTGGAACACCTCTCACTCGTTTGCGTTCGATTCCATTCTGAATGCGCATGGACGCGACCATCAGAATTTAACGAGTGTACCGCAAAGTGCTGCTGCTTCGAGGCGTCTGCCATCACCAACCGCCAAGGATCAAGTTTAACCAGATTTCATTATGACAATGTTGCGGTTGCGCACCAAAAATCGCGCCAACATATTTTGCATCGCATTTGATCCGCTTCGTAGAATGCATCTCGCTGTTTTCGGTTACGTCTCTTCGATGCGATTTAATTAATTTTTCTCATTTTTTATTAGGCATTTGTGCCAAATCTCTTGCGGTTACACAATCTCAACTGGTTTATTTTGAATGGTTTCGCTGGCAATGTTTGTTACTTTCAAGCGACACGCTAATCGCTCGATGCACAGTCGGTGCTCATTCTGCCAATCGGATTAAGATTGTTTCACATCAATTATCACCTTTGGATGAATTATGACTTAATTGACGACTCTTGGATTTTCGATTTTAGCATGAATTATGGATTTCTTGGGTCACGAGCTGCTGTTTGAGTAACGTCGAGTCGATTCCTTCCAAACAATGGCACACGGACCCCAGTGAGGGCCTCAGAACATATCGCCAATCAAAGTTCCGTCGAAAGGAACGAAATCAATTTTCTGATTGCCAACGATTAATCACAATGCATACAGCGCATGCGCTGTGCAATTATGCAATGCATTTCGAGATTGGTGATTATCGGCCAACCGACCAAACCAGAATCAATGCAGACCAACCTCTTCGATTTCAAAACTGATTCGCCCCACTCGAGCGCTTATGCGTCGCCGAAATCGTCGTACGAATTATTGTTTCGGCGACTGTTGAGGAGTCGATGGGGAATCAAAGTTCAAGCCGTAACCCAATGCTGACCATTCTAATTGTTCGGACGCCAATAAACGTCTGTTTAATGATTTTGCAATGTCGTTCATTTTGTAGTGTCGGACAATAAACGACTACCGAAGAAATGCATCGCGCAATTCACATTTCTCATCGGTTCTTCTGAATTATAGCCCGAATTCAGTGAATTTCACGCTGGCATCCGGAAGGCTAACGAATGACCGATGATTTACAATTGTGCTACAGCCGGTTTAGTTGGTGGTGTGGCCTCTTTGGGTGTTCATCGTCGCCGCCATGAGAGCTGGTTTCGACAATCGCTGACAATCACCACATCGAGTAGAAGGCTTGTGTGGTCTCCGCTGTGGGGATCGATCGAGTGTGGACGGAGTAGATTGGCGAGAAGTGGGTGGTTCAGGAATGAACTTCCAATCGATTGATTGGAACAGCTCCGACCTGTGACGCACTAATCACTTTTGCACGAAATGCTCCACTTTCGATTAAATCATAAATCTCCGTTAGATTCGATGCCGCAGGTTGTTGATTGTAACAATTATCCGGCTGTCGTTGCTCGAGCCGAATTCGATAATCAAATTTGCTCCGCTCGGAATGTTTATGAGACGCTGACAGCAAAGACGTTGAATAAATCAACGATACATTTCGATTACGAAACCTCCGCGAGAGAGATCTGTTTGGTTCCGTTAAAGTGACAATTTGGAATTCCAAACCGATTGACTTGTCTTTGACAGACGCATGCATCCATTCGCTTGACCTTTCCCAATCGAATGCAATCGCAGAATATATTTCATCTTCTTCTCGGCAACCACGCACAACTAGTGGCATTTAGAGTTGCTCGCAAACGCATTCGCTATTCACAATTCGAAATGCAAATCACGGCGGAAAATCAAACCGGAGGATCGAAACCGGATTTCAAAGATAAATGTTGTCCATTGTTCAGCTCACGAGTCATGACTAATTGATGAACACCCGATGAATTCTAAACACGAAACCATGATCGTTCAATTCTGGCGAATCGTCCATTCATCGACCGTTCAAACGCACAATTCGTCATTGCAATCAAATTTGACAAGCAATTTGCTAAACATAAAACGAGCTCATTTGCATCGCTGGGATTTCAACAGACGATGTTTTGACGTTCAAATGGCACATATTGCTGGACGGCATTGTTGACTGTCGTGCGGTCGTTTCGAATGGGCTCAGTTTGGATAATTGCAATGTTGGAGAATTCAATAGTCGCTTTGATTGATTTCGGTGAATGAACGGTGTCAGTTTCGAAAATGACCGCGAGGGGTGTCAGGTGAGTTTGTGGTTAGCGTGAAAGATACCTTTGAGGGCATCGGCACCTGATTCGTTGAGTCGAGAAGCCAGCTGGTCCACAATCAAAGTCCATCAAAGTGATCTAATTATTTTTCCCACGAACCTTCTGACACCACCAACACCAAACCAAACAAATCCAACATCAAAGTCAACACTCTGAATGTTTACCCACCGGAATGCGGTAAGCACATCTGAAACATCAAAAACATCAAAAACAAACCGTAAATGACTAATAATTAGTCTTCGTGCGTACGACAAGCTGTTTGTTTATTCTCATCCGCGCAGCCACTTGGCCTTCAAATTGATTCACATCTTCAATTTTGCTCATTCACGACCTGCTCGGGCAGATGCATACTCTACTCAAAACAACGTTTGATTTCATCCATCGACGATAAATCACAAATCAAAACGATCAAAAATGATGCATTCCGCACAACACAAACCGCAATCGTAATTCATCCAAGCCAATCGATGCCATTCAAGACCGACAGAATATCAACGAGTTCCATTGAAAGAGAAGGTGGCCAATTACATCACACGAGATTGACGGTGGTTATCGCAAGCAACTTTGTTGTAGCCGGTTCAAGTGAACTTAATTAAATTAAACGCGATGGGCTGACGATTCGAGTGAGGAGAGTACATCGATGAGCTTCATTCAAGGTCACAGCAATCTCGTCAAACATCTTTCGCTCCATTTTCATGATGTCGGTTTGATCTCGTTTCGGATATGTCGCATCAGGGTCATCGAAAGCGCCGACGGGAAACCGTCTTTTGGACTTTCCGTTTCGAGTTCGGGTCTCTGTCGATCTGCCGTAATGACCCAATAACTCACTGCCATCTCGACGATTGACAAATGATGTTAACGACGATTAGATTTCGATGGTTGGCATCGATGGTCTGCGAGATCAACGTGAGATCCATCATTGATAAAGAATCGATCGTCACGCGTATCGAATCACATTAAAAATGCATTTTCCATGACGAACAACGGCGATTTTGACTTTTTGCCAGCGAATCGACTCCACTGATGCTCACACACACAGACACGTTCGTTTGCTCAAAAGCAAATTAAATGTTTTTTTTTAATATTTCAATTTAACTGCATTCGCCAATGGTCATTTCGCAATGTCGATGTCGGTTTTTGCGTATCAACCGATTGCGGTTACTTTTAGCCAAACACAACGATTGCTGCAACGCTGCAATATGCGATGCGAAAACGCATTCATTGCACCGTGTGTTATCTAATTTCCTACAATTCGTTTGCCGCAGACACACACTCGGACGGAGACAAATGATGCATTGTTGTTGGTCAGCGATCGTAACGGGAATTGATCGAGTGTTTCGGTGGTCTGGTCGATTGTGACCGATTGGATATTCGATATGTCTGCCATTCTCTCGGATGCCCAGCTGGTCGATTCGTCCCTGAAAGTGATGCGCATCGAGAGTTATCAATGACATCGATGTACCGTCACCACGAGGCCCCCATGAATGCGTTAAAACTGCTCTTCGGTAATTGGTTCCGCATTGAACATTATTTGCAAATTGAATCGTCCCATCCGCCTTGACAACATTCAAATCGAAGATCCATCGAAATCGACTAGATTATCTCTGGCATCCGACACGCCGCAATGAGCGTCCATCAGCGTCAACTGTCGGATTCTTGTACTTTAATTCAATGCAAATTCACGTTCACCCGAAAAAATGTTCATGAATTCTGGCTATCCATGGATTCACCTTGGGTTGGACATGCCGCTTTGCGATTTACGCATGACGCCGTTGCCTCAATGTGATTCAAAATGTGGCACATTTGGCCTGCATTTGGATTGCATTCGAGGCGATGCGATTTGATGCGAGAGTGGCAGCTTGCGTCCGTTGGAATCTAAAGATTGAGCGGCGGAAAGCGAAATTTGCTTCGTTTTTGTTTTTGGTTTTTTCTTCGAAAAAATGATTTTATTTTTCGCGGCGAATGTCTGAACGATTGTTCGGCTTCACGTTGCTGCCACTTTTCGAATGAAATGAAAAGTGATTTCTGTGGAAGAGCTGTCGGAAGAGTACATTAACACCAACAGATGTGTCAGGGTGTTTGTTGTATTGTTTGTGATTTGATTAATTGGAATTAATTTGTCAAAAATACTCACGAGCATCGCCGATGGAATGAATGGCAAGGAGATTTTGATCGGATTTGGGCGACAATGAAATTCCCATGGCGTTTCGTGATGCTTGCGGATGTGACTGAAAGGGAGCCTTCGGAGGCATTGCAACATTTTGGCAAACGATCTAATTAACGATGGAAGATGACCGTGGTGATGGTCACCCGATCGGTTTTATCAATGAACTTCAAGGGATCGAGAATACGAAACTGAATCGCCTTGAAGTAATCAAACGTCCCAGAGTCTCATTTCCGAGTTGATTTTAATTGAATCGTCCGTTGATTGATTTACCTTTTGAATGAAGGCAAAAAGCGCCTCTTTGGTGGTGCCTTGTCTGATCGCATCGATCGCAGCTCGATCATCATCGAGCCGTGATCGAGAATCGTATTGGAGACAATCAAGAGAAAATTGACTTCAATACCATGACCGAAGTACGTTCGTGCGTTTTGTTCAGCGATCGAAAACCCATTGATCCGAATCTGAATGGAACGCAATGCCGGTGAACGAGCAGAAGGCGGCTTTGCGGTTGTTTACATGCAAAAACCATTGTTTTTGTGTGTCGCTCACGTGGCTCAACATCAAGTCAATATGCCATCGTGCCCCCACCAGCCGATTTTCCACTTTCAATTTCGGACGGTGTTGTTCTTCAACGGCATCGCATCCATTCCACAACGGCGAAGATTCGAGACATTGCGCGGGTTCGCAAACATATAAAAATCGCAATCTCTTGGCAAATGTTAT
>JANSTV010066441.1:0-11229 GCA_027564135.1 Lestremia cinerea
CAATCTGAAAGCAACTTTTATTTGTAGTTCGAAAAGTCTCCAGCCGCTACGTCGAGGGAAACAACACTCACCAATCCTATTTGCGTCATCATGCAACCGGCAACTTTGACAAGACTCTCGTTGCCATCCTGGGCCGCCTTGCGGAGTTCATTCATTGGTGGCAATTTGCTATTGGTCTTTACTTCACATTCTTGCACCAACTTGTTCATCGCCTCAATGACATTCGGCTGCAGCTGCAAGGACATCAAAATGATAAATATTTTCGTGATTTACTTCACCCCCTCGACCACCGTGGCGGGGGTGGGTGCACCCACCGCACAATCGACCATCGTACTCAATGCGATGATCATCAACGCGAATACAAGAAACTTCATTGCGGTATCAGTTCTACTAGCTCCCAAACTGTGGTCAACACCGCCTCGCGCGCGATATAAATAAGCATCTGTGCCGATGAAAAACAGCCGGTCAAGCGACGCCCATGAGCGAGGTTGATCAATTAGCTGCGCTCATGCCGGCAATTTACCGATGTTATCGCTCATCGCTATCCCATCAACAGTGTAATCTAAGCGATAGAGCCACCTCAAATGTTCACGATTATTCACCGGCAGATTAAGCTGGGGAATTTCGATTTAGCATTACTGGTGAAAGGGCCCCAAAGCAGAGCCCGATTCGTAACGTAATTGTCGCAGCCGACCTAATTATTGCCAATGCCGAAATCGAATGGAGCATCGAAGTCACCATGACAACACCCTCTGTCTGGTACAGAATTCACACCGAAGAAAACCATGACAAGAGGCGAAACAAGTCAATGACCCCAGATAGCTCAAACTCATATATTTCCTAGCTCGTAAGCCGGATTGGAATGAATTGTTTTCGGCAAATTGTTAATCTTCTTATTTTGAGCACAAATTGAAATTGGCTCCGAACCTGTTGTTTCCGCCCGAAATCGGGTTCGGATCGAGAGCTGTCACCGCCGCGCGTCTCCACGTCGATTTCGCTTCGTGTAAGTAAATCCAGTTGGTTCTTGCTGTTAGTTTCACGCACAGTCCGATTGCAGTTTTCGGCGGTCGCATCGCATCGCCTCGCACAGAATTTTGATTAGTTATTCCATGAATGGACATCAATTTTGTACATTTTTTCTTCTTCAAATTGCATGTTTGTTTTCATTTCCTTTCGATTGTTTGTTTCTGAATGTTATTTCTTTTGCTCCTTTTGAGGCTGGAAACTCAAATTGTTTTTTTCCAAATAAATTTCGATTCGTTTCGCATTCGTCGCTTCCTTCGGTGGAAGCACGAAGTCACCGGCAAAAGATGACTATAAGCGTGGCTAATTGATTGATTATAGAATCAAATTAAATAAATTACAATTCAAAGAATGAATGGATTTGTGTTTGACTCGATAAGAGAGAAGGAGAAAGAGAAAAGGAGGCTTGAGATTGAACAGCAGATTCACCGAAAAACACGTCAATTCGATTTCGACAGAAATTGTTCGGATCGAAAGTCAATGAGATCGATGAAATGAACGCCGGCTTAAAGGAGTGACGCGTAAATATTTGCGGAGACACAGCCAACTGCGCACTCGAATACGAATGTTTATCCAACGAGCACTGACGAACGCCGCACGAAATCACCGAAACATTCACAAGGTGTTGCTGCAGTGCGATGCGAATGAGAATTGCAAATAATTCGTCGTGAAAAAATTGCGGTGGCCAGAATCAAAGCACATGCGCTGCTCGATGCAATGCCGTTGAATGAACTAGGCACCCTTTGGTCGTAAAACGAAACCGAATAAGAGCCACTCGACCGATGAGCAATATGCGACGAGAAACCGAAGGACAAATTACCGTTTTTTTTTCGAAAAAATCCAACACAACGATTCTGCCAGCCAATCGCATTTCGGCTGCTGACCTCTATGTCACTCGATCGGCTCACGTCGATTTTTGGTTTTCGAACGCCTCGCCGAATCGACTCGAAAGAGTTTATTTACATTTGCGGCCATTGTAACGCATCGGTTCGAATGAAATGCGTCAGTTCGACAACGCGTGTGAGGTGCAGTGGACGGTTCAACGAATTCTGTCCAAATTTCACGGCAAGCACGTCGAAGGCGCCCTCAAAACTCGAATGAATTGAAAACGGAAAAGTGAGCGTTTTTTTTGTGTGCGTTGCTTTTCGAATCCCACAGTGCATGCGCGAGAACAGCTGATTCGTACCAAATTTAGTCTCGATTTTCCACCGATGGAAGTGGCATGTCCCCACGGCAACGCTGTGCTTGACATAAATCCTGTGTGTGTTTAGTTGGTTTTACTTGGTTTTTTTCGGCAGAAGTGCCATCGGTTTCGCGAGAATCAACGAAAGAACAAACAAAAAAAATGTTTTCGAACAAAAGTGCTGCGATTTTATCCAATTTCGGCCGTGTTGTGGCCGTCGCTGGTAGGAAGCCGAGTAAATTCCAGCAGGCCTCGTTCTACACATATTCACCGGAGCCCAGCCAGCCATTGAATCGAGAGCCAGTCATCTGTTCCATCGAGGATGCTGTTAAATGCGTTAAATCGGGTAATTGGCTGTTTCGCACAAACTCATTCACCGGATTCAATTTTCGAAGGCTTTCAATTGCATTACACGTTGCCGCTGAATCACCACTTTCAAGCCGCCATAGCATTCTATTTTTATTGCTTGCCGCTCGCGTAAATCCATTGCTCGGCACCGGAGATCATTCGAAAATCGATTTTCCTCGAGTTTTTCGGCAGCAAACACCGACGCAATCGGACATTTTGCTTGTTTGGCTGCTATCGATTTTTCCATTTGCGTTCGCTTTCTATTGTGGAGGACGAGTGACAGACGAGACGCTTGGAATGGAATTCCATTAAATTCAAAGACAGTCCAGTCGAGTTGTAGTTGCATTCTTGAACCCAAAGGGGAACGCCAATCGAAAGAAGACTGCCAAACGAATGCCAATTCGCAAATTGAACTCATTCAATCCCAATTCGCAAAATGACGTTTTTAACGTGCAGCGATTGAGTGGCTGACGTTGTTGACTGTCCACAAATCAGTTTGACCTTATTGCGATTATTCACTTCGTGCAATTGTCAACTCATCGGAGTGTTGAGGGGCTTCGAACGGGTGCTCTCACAGTGAATTCGATGGCAAATTCTACTCGAATCGGGTTTCCCGAAAAACTTCGAAAAAATAACATAAAAATGCTAATAAAAAATGCCGTCCACTGCGATTCAATTCGATCGGACTTTGCATAAACCAAACCACTTGACCTTTGTGAAATTCGAATTACAAATGAGCATCCTTTCATTGTCGGCGACGGTTCGCTGCCAACAGTGGCAAGCGACTCGCGAGGAAACGCACGAGTGAGAGCCAACGAGGAAGAGTATGCCGAAAGATCTCAATAAATTTCATTTTCGACTAAAAATAATTGCAGCTCAAGCAAAACGACCGAATTATTATGACCGTGCAGTACGAGAAAGCCAGCGCTCATTGAATTCGAGTGACGCGGTCGCCAGTGGTGTGCATATGCGACGCATTCTCGCTTATCTGAATGAGGCAATAATTTCTGTAAACTCGTTTTTATTTCGGTAAATATTTATCGCGACGGCTCGTCGTAAGTTTGCTGCATTTTGAAGGGACTTTCAACTTTCATGTTGTTTTGATCGCTTATCGGAAATTGACTTGCAGTTCGAACTGAAATTTCCGTCGATGCTCTACTGACCCGAAGGTCCGCGATCATTTCATACAAATTCAAGCACATTGTCAAGGCAACCGTCGACCGTGACCATTTTCAAATGTTTCCTGATGCATCTCGGCGATCGACACAATTTACAACTGTATTATTATATTATTTGTCAATCGTCATTTTTCCTTGTGAGCCAGACGATAAGTGCCTCGCCAAATAAACATGGAGAGCATCTGTGTCTGCTTTGTTTGTTGCTGTTTTGTTGGAATTTGCGATTGTCGGAACAGTTCACCCCGTTGATTTAATTAAACGAAATTGCGAGCATTCCGTACTGAGCAAATTGCAAGAATGCGGTTGAAGTGGCACTGATAAGCATGCAATCACGATAATGAGGCTATTCCTCTGCATTTGCTTTGAAATTATCGCTTCACAGGCGACACAGTGTTCATTCAGGGTGCGGCTGCCACTCCAACCAAATTGGTCAAAGCATTGGCCGTTCATGGGAAAACAGCCAATTTGGAAAATGTTCAAACGTGCTCGATGCACACGGAGGGCGGTGCAGAGTACACGGACCCCTCGTTGGAGAAGGTGTTCAGATCGGTGTCCTTCTTCATGGGCGGAAATGTTCGGAAGGCCGTTGCTGACGGCCGTGCCGATGCTGTTCCGATTTTCTTGCACGAAATTCCCCGTTTGTTCCATCAGAAGATCTTTCGGCCAGATGTCTCTTTGATTTCGGTAAGTCCCACTGGGTTTCCTTATCCTCTCGGATGCGTTTTTCATCTCTCGCTTCTATTCGAAGGTCTCGCCACCGGATCAGCACGGCTACTGCTCTTTGGGAACGAGCGTCGATTGCGTACGAGCCGCGTTGCAACACTCCAAAGTGATTGTTGGTGAGTTTGAGTAGTCTGAATCGTTGTGGCGGTGTTTGATTGGGGTCATTTTCGTTTTCGGTAGCTCAAATCAACAAGCAAATGCCACGCACGTTCGGCGATTCGATTGTTCATCAGTCCCATTTCGACTTTGCTGCGTGCATCGATGAGCCGCTACCCGAGCACGGTGGTAAGCCACCGACGGATCAAGAGACCCGTATCGGCCAGCTGATTGCTGAGAACCTCGTTGTCGATGGAGCAACACTGCAAATGGGCATCGGAAATGTGAGAAAGCGCATGCGCCTCTTTTGAACTGGAACAACCACACAATCTCGTCTTGCAGATCCCAGATGCCGTTCTCAACGCCCTGCACAATCATCAGGATCTGGGTATCCACTCTGAGATGTTTGCCGATGGCGTGGTTGATTTGGTGCACAAGGGCTGCGTAACGAACGCCAAGAAAACGATTCACAAAGGGCGCATCGTCGGGTCATTCCTGATCGGCACGAAGAAACTCTACGACTTCGTTGACAACAATCCGTTTATCGGTAAGTTCCAGCTGAGTCGTTGCCGTATGTACTGTTTTCACTAACCGGGTTCCCCATCGACAGAAATGCTTGATATTTCGTACGTCAACAATGTGGGCGTTGTGGCAAAGAATCCAAAAATGACTGCCATCAATTCCGCCATCGAGGTTGACCTGACCGGCCAAATTTGCTCGGATTCGATTGGAACGAGGATGTATTCCGGGTTCGGAGGCCAAGTGGACTTCATACGCGGTGCAGCTGAGGGCTTCGATGGAAAAGGCAAGCCAATCATCGCTCTGCCGGCGGTGACTAAACGCAACGAATCGAAGATCGTGCCAACACTGAAGCCAGGTATACGTGATGAGTCGGAGACAGGGATGAATTTCCTCACGATTTCTCTTCTTTCACAGGCGCCGGCGTCGTTACCAGTCGGGCTCACGTCCACTACGTCGTCACAGAATATGGAATCGCATATCTTTTCGGAAAATCACTTCGTCAGCGAGCCCACGCCCTCATCCAGATCGCTCATCCCGACCATCGAGAGAGCCTCGAGAAGGCCGCCTTCGAACGGCTGAAATGCCTCCCGTCGCCTTAACTATTGGAATTTTCTTTTCGCTGCATTGCCATTTAGATCGTAAAATTAAACCAAAAATGTTCAAGATTCACAACCACGATGTTTTATTCGAATTTTTGAATTGATGCGATCGATCGTTTGGCGCTTTTGTCCTGGTGGTAAAGTAGCGGTAAATGAGCCTGGTGTGTGCAGGCAAAATGGATTTTTGGCGTGATTAGCTCTCGCGCATCGATGAGTATGTGCGCGTGTCTGCGTATTTGTCTTATTAGACGAAGTAAATGGGCAAGAGTACACTTGGGCAGTCGCGAAACACGGAACGTCACAACCATCGCTGGCACCGGCGCATGTTTCTGTTTTACAAAAGCAGAACAAATCAATTGATCGATTTGACATTCAGCCGCAACTTGTTTGGCGCTAGAACTAGATTTGCGTGTGAAAAGCTTAGTGGGTTGGGATAGTATTCGGGATCATGGTGGATCGCATAAACAGGAGTCACGATGGGTGTTCCTTTGACCAAAGTGTAATTGATGCTGCTGACTTTGAAGTCTTCGGTGACGTGCCGAAAGACCGTCCAGCCAGGTGGATACTTCCGCATGGACTCTAAAGTGAAGGAATGCGTCAGCTTCGTGGTGCCTCACCTTGATGAGATCAATTGAACCTACCGCAAATTATACGATCAACGTAAACCATTTCTTGGATAGCGTCATACGTCAACTGGCCATCATATTTCCGCAGAACGGTTCGAATCTCATTTCTAGCTCTGTTTTGGTTCTCTCTGTTCAACGCGAGTTCGTACAAACAGAATGCCAGTGTGGATTAAGTGGTCTCGAAGCCGGCCAGGAAGAAGACAAAAGCTTGCGCTGCGATCTCCTCGACGGTGATTTTGCCACTTTCCGCTGTTAGTTCGTCGCTCAAATGACCTTCATTTTTGAGCTGCAACAGAAAATTCATGAAATCGTTCTTTTGAACGTCGTTCGAACGCACCCCGAGAAAATTAGCAAAGCCCTCGAGGGAAATAGCAAAAGCCGTTTTCAAAGCATCCATTTTGGGTTCTTCAAATGTTTTTCTGTCCATTTCTCGAAATCGCGCATTTGGATCTTTCAGACTGTTACAGTTAATGCCAAAGGCGCACGTTCCGATAATGTCGGTGGTAAATCGCGCCATCAAGTCCAGCATTTAAAAAGTTTCGCCATTTTTCAGCATATCCTGGATGCAACTTTGCAACTCGTCGCCCACTAGAATGACGGTCGGATACATTAACCTCATTTTGTTCGATGTAAATGTGGAAGTTATCTTCGATCGCAGGCTTTTCCATTTTTCTTCTTCCAAATTGAACATGTGTGGTGACAGTGGGTCATCTTTTGCATTGTAGTACAGGCCAAAATGATGAAACTTCTGGATAAGAACGTCCCGCACTAATTCCAAGTCGAGCAAGAAAACAGTTGGCATCAAAGCGAAATAGATGCCGACAAATGGCCCGCTGCCCTTGGATTTCTCGTAAATTCGATTGAAAGTTGACGACAAATGTTCGCCATCTGAGCCGCTTCCAAGAACCCCACCGGGAAATTCCGGTTCGACCTGCTTGATTCCACGATCCGACCAGTTCGAAAATTTCCTTCTGACGAACATCCAACAAGCTACAAAGAATGCGAGAAGCGCCACCAAAATATTCACTAGATCCATTATGCTCCCCTTTCTCCCGACGAAGTGGTTGGAAGTCTTGGAACGAAGCACTTCCTTCCTTTCCTACAGACTTTCTGTGATAATCGTACTTTCGCTTGTAGACTGGTTTTATCGATCAGATCCGCACTTCAAGACGAACATTTATGTCCAAACATGTGAGCGAATCGACACCCCGGTGATCTGGTATACGCAAGTTTCTTCAAATTTATTACACACAAAAGATAACATTCAAAACTACTTCTTGTTTGCCGAGACGCAACTTATCGGCAAGTGATTTATGCCTCTTTGTGCAACAAATGAATCGATTGTAGAAATTCGAAAGTCATATTTTAGACTCAGATTGAATAAGCCATATGATTCGGCTTACTAGTTCATACTTGAGTAGCTACTGTATGATATGATAATATATGATTATCATATATATGAGAGACGAAACGGGTCGATCTGTATACGAACGAGCGGGTCCGTGTCGATTTTTGATTTTTTGCGTAAATTCGCGTGATTTGCGCCCGAAAAGAATCGAGCGGGTCCGTGTCGACACGTATCTGCTATACAGATCGACCCGTTTCGTCTCATATTATGATACATATTTGCAGATGCCCTACGGAACAAGAAAGCGCGTTTAGACATCTGATAAAAGCTGCGTTTAGCTTCTAAACGCACCGCTTTTAGATGTCTGAACGTGGTCTATTTCGCTTCTGAATGAGGATTGTGGATAGTGTAGATTTTCGTTTGCGAGAAGTGTCAAATCATACGTTGTTGTTGTGAAACTATTGTTTTCAATGTTTTTGATTGAAGGAAAAAACGGAATATTTCTTTTTCATCAACTACGGCTTTGTTAATTGAATAAAAGTTATTTTTTTCATCATGATTTGAGATTTTTCTCAAACGGAAATCTGCAATATCGACAATCCGCATTTAGAAGCGAAATAGACATCGTTCAGACGTCTAAAAGCGGTCGCGTTTAGAACGCTTAACGCGGCTTCTGTCAGATGTCTAAACGCGTTTTTTTATTCCGTAGGAATGGTCTTGGCTACGGAGGAATGGTCAATGATATCATAAGACTGTCGTTGTCACACTACTTAAACTACTTAAGTATGAACTAGCAAGCCGAATCATATGACTTGATACATTATTTCAGTGGGGTGGCAAACAAGGAATTACGTTTCAATTCGCAAGGATCAGTGATCACTATATTCATCAACCCAAAATGCTGATGTTCTGATAAAGTTGTAATGTTTCCCGCCAATAAAGGCGCCATAGCGAATTGGTTGACTTAAGAATGATTCAACGTTTCCCTTTGTCCGCAGAATACAATCGGGGTTGGATCCAAGAAACCCGGAGTCGTCGTCCCACACCTCGATCTCGATGATAGTTGACTTGTGAATCTTCTCCGTTGTGTGGTAGACGTCGAAGTCATTGTAGGATGCTCCCTCCACAGTCGGCGTTTGATGGACCATCTCGCCTGCGATCTATAGTTTGACGAACGGATCGCACTCAAGGGTTTGAACTGTTTCGCATCTTGAACCTTCGTCATCGCCGAACGCATATACGTCGTTCACTTTGATCGTCAACCAACCGAATCCTGCGGATGGAATAAAATAATTTTTGACGAAGATATTCATTTGAAGGGACTCGCACCTGTTTTCTTTCGGGCGTTTTCAACACACAGTGAGTTCATAAGCTTGACGTAAAGCATCTTTTCGATGCGATGTCGGACCATCGCCGCGTATTGTTGCACGCACTCCTCATCCGGCATGTAGAGCTCATCCGAGCCGTAGTCATCTTTCATGCAACGTGTTTGATACTTCAATATGCCGCGCCTTCTGAAACAGAAGGGTAACCTTGAGTTACAGTTCGAGCTTGATCTCACGTTCTCTTCTAAAAATTTTTCTTCTTCGCGGCAGTGTTTCTCGCACGGCAATCCATCTGGATAACTCCCGTTGTAGCCGATCTCACTGTACGGAAGCCGCATAGCTTTCGCCCTGGCCTCATCCACACAGAACCAGTTTTTCACGTTCACCTTGGCCAACCGCGCCTCAATGATACGCGGCCGGTAGTCGATTAAAATGTCACGCATCTTGCATGCGAGCTGAGGGTTCCTCGCGATCGACGGGGTGAACTCATTCACAATAGGAATGAAATAAGCCGTAAGCTGAGACAACGCGATGAGCAACGGTGCTGAAATGAGCGGGTACTTCTTGAAGATGGAATGGGGGCTCGCGAGGAAATTCATCATTTCGTCGATCCGCATATGCACGTTCGTGGCGACCATCCTCTTAGTCTCGTTGTCGTGGCTCGTCGGTTCAAACACCGGAATCTTCTCATGAATGCATTTAATGTACGAGTTAATCTGCTGGACGTTGTTTTCGGCGATTAGCCGTCCCGTTTCATGCATGAGCACTTTTGAGAATTCTTTCGTCCAATCACTTTCCTCGGCCAGTAGTCCACGGATAATCGGCAGGAGATATGCCAGATTGCCAACAACCGGAATAAAACCTAAAAACACGGCTCCGGTATCGACAGCAACTTCCACGGCTTCTTGGTTGAAAAAGTTCTCGGTCGTCTGGAGCGACTCGTGAATTTTTGATTCGAAATCGGTGATTCGGTCGGAGAAAACTGTGAATTTCACTTCGTCGTAGGAAATCGCTGCCCAAATTGGACCCGCGAGGAGTGCCAAACTCCATAACAGTCGCAGACCAAACATCTTCAAACTGATTTTCTGTTTGAGAAAACATTGGCAACTGGCTATATTTGCGCGAACTTCGTTTGATAACAGCAGGCTATTTTTGATCTGAAATGACCTCTTATCGCTGAATTTCACAAGCAACTGTTTGCGATCTGTGGCAGCTGTTGACGGCGATTGAGTTGGACTGCAGTCATTGTCGCCATACGACCAAATGAATGAATGAATGGCATTCATTGATTGCTATGTCACTGCTGAGGCGGAGGCCTTCGAAACAAAAAAAACTTGTTCAAATTTCTGAAATTAACGACGATGCGACCAAGCGGCAAATGCGGCAAATTTGACACGACCACCAATCAATGACCGATTTGTCAAACAACTCAAAACAACAAATAGGTAGAAGAGGTGCTACTCAAACGAAAGAGATATTTTTTCCAACATTTCTCTACGCAACCCTCGCCTGGGAAGATGTGGCGGGATCAAAGCAAGCAGCTTGAAGTCTCTCAGGACCCTGAAAATAATCTGAGGTTTCACCGAACATTCACAACAAATGATTGCTTCAACTTCAACTGGCGTCCAGCAACTGCATTAAGAAAACAGCTTTCATAAACGGATGCAACCCTTCCACGGTTCATGAGTGCATATGATATTTGATTCACTCTTCAATGAATCTAACTCAGATAAAATAAACAACTTGATTCAATGAGAAGTTACTTTAATAATCAACAGGAAATAAACAAAATAAATAACAAAATATTTGTCAACAGATCTATTCCTTCGAAGGGAGTTTGTGCTACGGTTTGAGAATGCTTCGGTTGAAGAAGAGAGCTTAGTACCAGCCGCTGCCGCCGCCGCCACCACCGCCGGATGACCAGCCACCTCCGCCGCCGCCGCCGCCACCACCGCCGGATGACCAGCCACCACCGCCGCCGCCGCCACCACCACCGCCTCCACCTCCACTTTCAGTGATGATTTTGATGACCTGACCGCCGCCTCCATGGCCGCCGCCTCCGTGACCGCCACCGTGTCCACCTCCGTGTCCACCTCCGTGTCCACCTCCGTGACCACCTCCGTGACCGCCTCCGTGTCCTCCTTCAGTGATGACTTTGATGATTTGCGGAGCTCCGCCTCCACCTCCTCCGTGTCCGCCTCCGTGTCCGCCTCCGTGTCCCCCTCCGTGACCGCCTCCGTGACCCCCTCCCTGACTCC
>JANSTV010066452.1:0-11228 GCA_027564135.1 Lestremia cinerea
CGAGTTCGGGGCAAGTGAGAAAAAAAACCGATTCCCAAAATATGATTTACATAAATTTTAAAATGCCGTTTCGATGGTGCCATCTTGAAGTCATGCGGGCGCATATTATTCGATTTAGATTTTGGACGAAATAAATAATAGGAATTTATGGAAAATTGTTGAAAAGTGCTAGAAATGGAAGAGCTCATGTAAGCACATGCGGCACACGACGCGAGTGTGGGGGCAAATCAATCAATGCAGCCGATCGCACAATGCCGAACCGTGAGTTGAGTCGAAGCGAGATTCAGGAAAAAAACAAGCAACTTGACCGATTCCACTTCTCAACGAGTCTCGAATCCCATTCGAGCTCAAAACTCATTAGTGTCAGCCCTCGAGCTCATCGGCTGACCTCGGCCAGACTAGTATTCCTCTAGCGATGAGACCCATATGTGAGGGGATGGTTTGAATGAAATTTTTCGCAAATACAATTTGCGTAATTTTAAATTGCTTCGAGTTCACCATTTCATTCAAAGCAGCAAAATGAAAAATAATAAAATTTATGAAAAATATTCGAAAATTACAGCAAATGGTACATGCCCCCACATGCTGCAGACGCACATCGTGCCCGTCCAATGTGTGTCACATAATCCTGGACGCAAATGACAAACCGAAACATGCATTCATGCTCAAAGAAAATTCGATTCGCCGTTCGCCCTCAAGTCAAATTTAGTTATCAGCAAATTGAACAAGCGATTTTCGGTCATGTGTTTGATGCACGACCATCGCACACGCAAATATTATTTTGTGGAAAATGACTTCAATGTGTCTCCTTGTCCTATGTGTGGGTGTGTGTGTGCTGCGGCAGTGCCAGCGCCAGTGTCCTGACTCAAAGTTGAAGACCAAATTCACCCATTGGCGATGTGACGGTTTCTGTGTGTGCGGAGATAATAGAATTTATTGACACATTTTTTTTCTTTCATTTCGGGCAACAGTTCTTCTTTTCCATCAAAAACAGGGTAAATTGAAATCGAATATAAATCTTTTTGAAGAGCAATGTCAATTTGTTGCTGTCGCTATTGCTGCTGTCTTCGGCGGAGCCAATACCAAGAGCCGTCCAAAATAAAAGGAGAGTTCATTTGAAATTTCGATATTAATGGCCCGTCTGCACTTTGCGTATTCCCCAAAAAATCAAACCACAAAAACCAATAGGCTGGGCCGGAGTGTTAGTGTGTGTGTTCTAGCAAAATGCACAGAATGTGAAACGATATTATTTATAGACTCGGTCCAAAATGCCTTGCCAAAATAATTTGATATTCAAAATCAAAACTTTTTGTTGTTCTCGAAACTGATCTCTTTCTCTCTTTTTGGAAGGCACTTCGTTACAACTTTTTGGCCACTAGATTTCTCGTATAATTCGTTGTTGGTTGAACGGAAAATATTATGGCGAACCATATTTCGTACATGAATCGATGCGAGAAAACCTGGAAAAAATCGTTAAGATTAATATCGTCAAATATTTCATGAGATTTAAATTCTTCGCAGACCAACCCCGATGTACGTTGCTGTCTGTCTCAGTGAGATATATTGAGACCAAAGTCAAATAAAACTTTTCGAGAAATTATTCATTTCATCGAGGCGCTGGCTGAAGAGAGCCAAGTGATGGCAAACGAGCGTTTCGTGACGTGTGGAATATTCTGCGGACGTGAAATGACACACTTGCAGGAAAATTCATAATTGAAATATCATAAGTGATTTTTTTTAGAGCGAACGACCGACCGGCAATTTTTCGTGCCTTTCGCTGAACTTTGACCTCTGAACGCCAGGCAGTAAGCCATCGATGCTGGCAAATTAAAGACGTCTGCTGTCTGAAGGGCCATTTGTGAATTGATTTGCATCGAAGAACCAGAGAGGCATATGCGATTTCGTCAATTCGATTTCTTCGGAATTGTGACTTTTGATTCGTCCAAGTGCCCGTCTGTCGGCACTCAGTCCATGTCCAAAACAAAGCCTCCCAGACACGAATCCAATCGATCGGGCGGCTCGAGTTCATTTGCATTTGCAGCAAGTGGGGGTTCATAAAGACAGAAATGTTGGCTATTTCATCTCGTTTATTTTGAATTTTTTTGCCAACCAAATTGTCGAAATTCGAACATTTCAAAAGCGGTAAAATTTCTGGAATATTCACTTGAAGTTGAAAATACCATTAAAATCGTTAGCCATGATTCACCGGCATTGTTCAGAGAATACCAACCGCAATGGCAATCGCAACCCTATCCGCTAAAGAATTCAAACCGTTCCATCTCAAAATTGTTTCCTCCTCTCGAAAAGCAATGACAATTCCCTTATATTACATAAAAATAAGTCAAATTAATTGTCGTCACGGAAATTATGGCCACAGGCGAATTCATTAAAGCGAGATATTTTTCAGAATATAGTATGTCAAAACCAAAAGCATATTCTGTTAATCAACAGTGAATCGTACGGTGAAGGGGTTTCTGCTGGGGTGTCCTCACCCAGCCAGTCGCACAGTCCAAAATGCGTTTTTACCAAAAGCAAAACCGCGCAAGTCCTAATTACACTCAATTTCCTTTGGCGTCGCAAATTAAAAGAATGTAACGATGATAACCATTATCTTCGCAAGGGTTCAGTTTCGAGGAGCCAGTCAAGCGAATCGACATACACATTTCAATGACAGGCCAGAAAGCGTGTAATTTCCATTCCTCGAAATCATTTAATAGAACATTTAGGTCATCCACCGTACGATACGAAACCATCGCACGACCACTGTTTTTGGCACCAAATTAAGCGCCTTCAAAACGACCTTCCGCTTTCGCAACCAATTTGTCAACACACGTACATACGATCGACCCATTTCCATAGAAAATTTCACAGCAAATCCTTTATCATTCTGTATTCTCCCTTCAAATCACCATCACAAATTGATGGCTATCAAATCGCTTATGCAATTTTTCAAATTCATCAAACTCGAAACGAAAGCGAGGAAGAAAAAATCTCTGTCATATTGAATGATTACCATTGACAAGGAAGGAGGACGAAACACGAAGAAAGAAATAAAGGAAGAAAGAGAATAACTTGACAGTTATTTGGAAAATGGCATAAATTGCTGGGCAAGCATTCGTCATGCAAATGTTGGAGATGTCATCTTATCGAACATTGCCACTACATCATCGTCATCATCAACGATCAACCTCATCTACATACATACCACTCACATTGACTGACTGTGACCGATGCATGACTTTTAACTTTTGACAAACGTTATTCCCAATAGGATTTGGTCAAGAACATGAACAGAATAAATATTTATTCAAAACTTTCTGGGGCATAAATTATACATGGATGGTTAGTGGCCGAATGTGGATGTGCATGTGGATGCGTGTCTGGGTTGTTTCTGGTTCATTGGCGATGCTCCTAATGCCGTTGATTTGCTTAGCAATCTCAACATATATCCTATCTGGCGGTGATGCGCATTTCAAATTATGTTAAATTAATGAAATTCGAACGTGTTGAAAATTATTTTTGGGGAGCGTAATTTCTTCAAGGGTTGAAAGGCTTATGGCGTCTGGCCAGCTGCCCGACCATCATATTCTTTCGTTCCAAGGGATATGCGAAAAGAATCGACTCATATTTAAATTGGCATTAAGTCGTATTATGTTTTAGAGGTATGAATCCGGCGGTGTTCATCCATCATTCTTATGTCGCCCTTGAATTATTAATTATTCATCAAAACACGCTAGATAATGCCAAATCCCGATGGATTTTTCTTGAAAACGCATCTGACAGTGCGGCCACCACAATCGAGAACGGCGAGGAATATAAATTTCCGTTTTCGGATTATTCTGTTTGCGGATTGTCACTATCAACCACGTCCCATGCAAACTGCACATTTAACGTCGACAAGTCATTCAGTCGGTTTCTCCGTTTCTGGATTCGTGCGCGTTCCGCTGTCCCTCAAGTACCTGTTTTACGAAGAATAAACCCTTTTCCAAAGGCCCGACCATATTTCTTTTTGCACATAATTCATGAGATAAAACGGTAAATAGCTGAAGCAAACCCAAATCCACCCTTTCGCCTTGAAAATTCGATTTTGTATCAATAAAACATACATAATTTTCAATCTTAAAAACCCCGTGGATTCAACGAACGACAACGCCAAAGACAATCGTTGGAGACATTTTCATGGGTTACGTCATCGCCATCATCTTCATCTCCGCTCTCGGTCGGCCGTTTGGTTGGTTGATCGCTCGGTCGGTCGGTACCGTCATCACCACCCACACCCCCACCCATCGGCCAATCAATGTTTGTACTCACGTTGGATACAACCAAACCGAGACCGAATCGGCTGATTCCCAACCAAATATACATGTTTGTGTCTTCCACAGCTCGATATGACATAAGTAAATGCGTTTCCTTGTTGTTTTTAGGCAAAATGGATAACCACCCTTTATTTAAGTCTTCGGAAAACATCAAAGACTTTAAATTATGTGTGTGCTTAGTGTTTGTTCGATGAAATAACAAGGCAGAAATACGAAATGAGATCGAACAGAAATCAAAAGCGAAGCGAATGAAGAAGCGGAATCGGAGCACACAGACGCGCGTAAATGTATCGTTTCTTGATGCTCATGCCTTGTTATAAGCCGAGTCAATACCGTGAATTGTGAAATGTCGACCGACCCATTGCTCCCGGTGTGCTCGGTGTGCTCGCTGTACTGTGCTCAGTGTCGCGCGAGCAACAATCGCCGATTGGAATAGGTTCGTACCGAACCACAAAGCGGAAGGGGTGAAATTTATTGAAAACGCCACAGGACGTGATGGGACATATTCTCTTTCAAATGTGTGCCAGAGCTCTTGTAAAATGCCATAACCAATTTGTCATGAAAAGATTTCAATATTTTGCTGTAGTTGGACATGTCGTCGCTTCGGTTTGATCGTTTTCCTCGTTGAGTCATCGCATTCATCGCGAGGTTTTCAATTTGGCTTTGCCGTTTTTCTTTCCTTTCCTTTCGAACAATGTGGACAGTTGTGTGCATATCGTTTTCATTACGTTGACAGACGGCAATGGCATGTCAATGTTTTTGATGACTTGGAGATGGATTTCAAAATTCAGTGCGCCGCCAACCGTGTTCTGGCGTATCGATGACACTTGCCTCTCAATGAAGCACCTGATGAAATCACAATGTTTATTCTTTCGTTCTGCCAATACTTTTCCCATCAAAGCAACCCATGCAAAAACCAATTCGAAATTAAATCGAAATCTCATTTGAATCGAGGCGTCATGAAATTGTGCTCAAAGTGGCGAAAACCTTTTCTCATCGAGTTTTGACATTTTCCGGTATTTGTGAGCAAAATAACGAGAGTTTGCTAGTCTGTAATGGCTCAATTCGATTCGAAAACAAGCCGTGCGGATTCCGATGCGGGTCACATTGGTGATGGCAAGCGAACGGATTCCCATCAGGATTTGATTATCAAATATGGCATCGATCGGGAAGTTGCCCAAAGATTGGATGTGATTTATGAAACAGGTAAATTGGCTGGCGGCGAATTGGATGACCGAGCCTTCAACGCTTTGCGAATATCATCGGTGGACAAGTCCATCAAGGCTTTGGATCAGTTTTCGAGCTCTAATATGGATCATGTGGTTAACAAATCGGCATATTTGTGCAGCATTATGAAGGCGATTAACGGTAAGGCCGCCCACATACCAAGGGATGCCAGTTTGGTGAGGCCCAACGAGAAGAAAATCACTGCCTTGCTGAAGAAAACTGGATACATCTTGGATGTGACCAAGGGTCAACGCAAATACAGTGTGCCCGATGACTGGAGCGGCCCCATCCCCATCGACGGATGCCAATTGTACTGCGGGAAAATTCCGAAATTCATTTTCGAAGACCAACTGGTACCGCTTTTCGAGCGTTTCGGTAAACTGTGGGACCTGCGACTGATGATGAAT
Organism: Lestremia cinerea; assembly: GCA_027564135.1. NCBI lineage: Eukaryota > Metazoa > Arthropoda > Insecta > Diptera > Cecidomyiidae > Lestremia > Lestremia cinerea. The sequence goes on from JANSTV010066452.1 coordinate 5,951, forward strand.
CCCATCACTGAGGAGAGCCGCGGCTATTGTTTTGTGACGTACATGGATCGTGCTGCTGCATTGAACGCTTTCAATGAACTGGATTCCTTTGAGATTCAGCCCGGCCACCAGTTGAAGCTGACTCGAAGTTCACCGAACAAGCGGCTGTTTGTCGGAAACATTCCCAAGTCGAAAGGTCGCGACGAGTTGAAAAAGGAATTTCAGAAAATCGTCTGCGATCTCACCAATGTGATTATTTACTGCTCACCCGACGACAAAATCAACAAGAACCGGGGATTCTGTTTTTTGGAATTCGAGTCGCATAAAGCAGCCGCCATCGCAAAGCGTCGGTTTGACGTGACGAAATTGAAGCTGTTCAGCTGCGACGTGTTTGTCGACTGGGCTGATCCCATTGACGATCCAGATGATTCCGTTATGAGTCATGTCAAGATTTTATACGTTCGCAATTTGACGCACGACGTCACCGAGGATGAGCTCAGACCCATTTTTGAGAGATTTGGCCTTTTGGAGCGCGTCAAACGCATCAAGGATTACGCTTTTGTGCATTTCGAAAATCGAAATGACGCCTTACAAGCAATGCATGCGCTAAATGGAACGCGCGTTGGGGGAAACGAGATTGAGATCACGCTGTCAAGGCCACCGTTGGACCGCAAAAAGAGAGAAGAGATTCTGCGAGATAGAGAGCGTCGAGTTACTCAAAGACGAAGCCTCGGATCGATCAATGATTCCAAAGGACCAGGCCAAGAGTGGATAAATGAAGCTTCGTGCGGCCAGTTTCATCACATTCGTGGCAATTCTGTCGATCGTCGATTCCATAACGATTTCTACAATTTCTAATGTAATGGTTTCTAGACTCAGAAGTTAATTTAAATTAAATATCTTAAATCTGAACGTAGCTTGTCGCAGAACTCAGTCGATACCAAAACTTCTTAGAACAATGGGAATCCCGGCATAAGTTGATGCTGTTTGTGATTCACACAGGTCTCACATACTCAACGGCTATCCGAAACACACAGAACCGATTAGATTAGCACCGACTTGTTTAACTTGTTTTCGTGAATGCCCCTGGTGCAAATTACAGGCTGGCAGCGCTTTGGTCGCCACGCGGCTTGGCAAATCGATAGTAATGCACTCGTCTTCAAATCTGATTACGACTTCTAAAATCACGCCGAATGATTGTCGATCTTGAGGTCAAGGCTGAGATCGCACCGACTTGTCAAACCGCTGAGCGGTTGCGCGTGTTTCGTTTTTATTCGGGAACGAAGAGAATCGCTCGAGGTGAAGGCCAAGGCTATTGATATACGTCCGACATTGCTGTCAGTGTTTACAGTCGATTTTCAGCTGCGGTTCACTTGAGCATTACTTCGCGTCGATAATGTGTTATTTGCAGTTCGTCGTTGAAATTTGTTTGGAAAATGAGGAATTTTGTTTGTTCCGTGAGTTTGATTGTGTTTTTGACGAGTGCATCGAGCAATGGACAATCCGATGGAATGTCAGCGATCGGATCAGCCTATCAAGCTCATAGTCCTTGCAAAGAAGGTGTGTTGTTTATGTCGCGTGAGGTAGGCGGTCCGAAAAAGCCTGAAAACTATTGGGATGGAGTTGTTGATGTGAGTAGATGGCCGAATATACCGGAGATATACATTGAATTGACTGTGGATAGCGCAGCCAGGCTTTCAATCGATCCGGACCATGGGCACGCTGCAGCTAGTGGTCGAACATTCCGCATATACGCTTATGGAGCACCGCCGGAGGTGAAGCAGGTTCGATTTAAAGTTATAGGTGAATTAACGGCACCAGTTCCAGAAGTTGTATCGCTGAAGTTGAACCACGCAGTTATATGCACGAATATTCGAAGGGTATGGCATTCGATATTTCATTTTTGCAGTTTGCATTGACCAGTTCCTTTGAAATTCAGTGGGGCGCACATCTAATCCCCCACAATAAAGGTGACGTTTTAACCGATGAAGATTCTCCAACAAACGATGACTCGGGGTGCGGTCAACGCCGCATTCAACATGAAGGATTGATCGTGAATGGTTTCTCCACGCGAGAAGGTGATTGGCCGTGGCATGCGGCCGTTTTGCATAGAGATGGCTTGTCCAGCGCTTACAAATGTGGCGGTACGATAATTAGCACGAGGCACGTTCTAACAGGTAAGTTCAGCCGGACATTTCATAGCGAGTAAATCGACGAGCTCCCAATGACGTTTCAGCTGCCCATTGCTTGTATGAAGACTCGCAACCAATTGTGTCGGATCGGGTTATCGTTCAGCTGGGAAAATATCGCAACGCATTTTTGGGAACAAACGCTAAAGAATTCCAAGTAACTCGCATGTCTGATAAGTCAAGTGCCGTTAGATTAATCATCGCCATTTCTAGGCCTGGAAACTATCCATTCACTCGGGCTTCGATTACGATGGCTTTCATGATGACATTGCGATCGTACATCTGAGGACTGAAGTGTCATTCACTGATTACATTCAACCGGTTTGCATGTGGGAAACAAGCAAACAGGACGTCAGTCGAGTTGTGTCACGCAATGGCACCGTCGTCGGATGGGGACTCAATGAGAACAATGTCCAATCGGAAGCTTTGTCACAAACCATTATGCCAGTTGTCGATCCGCTTACTTGTCTCGCAGCTGATCGGAATTTCTTCGGTCTGTTCCTCACTGGCGGCACATTCTGTGCAGGATTCCGCAACGGTGAGGCAGTCTTCTACCTCGGGAGCAAGGACGAATAAATGATGATCTTTTTTTCTCAATAGGAACGGGTGTATGCAACGGGGACAGTGGTGGCGGCATGTATTTTCATGAAGCAGGTGCTTACCGTATTCGAGGAATAGTATCACTCAGCAGAGGACGACCAGACGATCCCAATCAATGCAATGTGCGGATGTTCGCTCTTTTCACAGACGTTGCCAAATATATCGACTGGATTAAGGAGAAGACCGAGTCTGCCTGATCGCTAACCGCTCCGAAGACCCACCTTTTGATTCCATTCTTTGTGCTGAACGAACGAAGCGAAAATAAAGGCTGTTGAACATTTACAAACCGACTTGTTTACCTTTTCATGCGTTGGCCCAGTATTTCGAGGGGTTCCCCGTCTGATTCGCAGTCAAAACATCTGACCGTGGAGAATTCAAATAAACAGTGAAAACACAATTGGATTCCTCTTTTTTGTAATTTTTTTTTATTAATCGGCTTCGGTAAACCAAAATTGTTTTTTTATAATTAATTATTTTGAAAAGTCTGCGATTTATCTTTAGTTATAATTATATTATATTTTTTTGTTAATCGTAATATTATATCGGATAGATATTATCATATAATATAGTTAGGTTATATTAATTAATTTTAATTGGTTTTCTCTTAGTTTCATCTTCATTTCTGTCCTTGTTTTATTTGTTTTGTGTTGTTAATTTTATATAATTTATTATAAAAAAGCCATCGTTAATCGTTTTATCCGTCTTTCTCAATGCTCAAACTTCAGTTGAAAAAGAGGAAAAACCGCAAGCCATTATTGGTTTCCATGACTATTTCTTGTCTGGTTGTTGTTGTTGTTGTTGCTTTCTTTTTTCTCAAAATATCTATGCAAATGGCTAAAGATTCGTTCTTTGCGAATTTTGGTTGGTTGCTTTGTGTATGTTCATGTGGTTGAGTGTACGGCTGTGTATTTGTGTACTTACATTCACCTCAATATTTCTATAATATTTCTCATCATTTTGTTTTTGTAATAGATGCTTTGTTATTTTCATTATTATAAACGGTCATTTATTCTATCTCTAAATAAGTTTTTCATCTGGATCTGTTTGTTTTTTGTTTTTTTAAAATATTTCTTTTGCAATGTTGTACGCAGAAAATGTATTTGTAGGTTTTTCTTTTGTTTTTATTTCTTTTTTTTCATCGTTTTGTGTGTCATTTTGCCTTGCATATTATTTTTGTTGTTCTTCTTTTTTGACTTTGGTACTTTTTAATGCTATTTTTGTTCTAAACACAATGAATTTCGTTCAATGACAATTTTCAGTGTTTCCTTGTTTTTGTTGTTTGTTGTTGTTTTTTGCTTAATTTTGATAGTTGCACATTTTGTTTATTATTCTTCATTGTTTGTTTTTCTCTCTAGTTTTCGAAGAGAAACAATTTACAATTTGCTATTGGAAGAAAATGGGTCGAGAGTCAAGAGTGAAATGAATTTGTTGCCAGAAACTCAAACGGTTGACGTCCAACTTTTTTTCTAGTGAGTTCAAACGGAACGTGAACCTATAATAAAATCGAATAAATGGAGAATAAGACTAAATTAAAACTTCAAATAAATCATGACATTGAAGTTGAATCTTTGATGCAGGATGGAGTTCATACAATTTCCTTTCCATTTATTTTCGAGGAAATTTTGGCGAAATTGACGATTCACATTTCAACTAATTCCTCATTCTCTACCGTTTTAATGTTTTGTGGAAAACAAAAATTTCATTTTAGCCAAACAAAACATAACCGCACAGCGGAATCAGCGCTTCTCCTTCCATTGGTAGTCAAATGAAACAAGTTCTAATGAATTTGAAACTAACAAAAACATTTCATTTTCATTCTTTTGGGAATCATTCCTTATATCCTCATCTCTTAGGTACGTGAAGTATGTTGAGTTTGCTAACAATCAATTCAACGAAATGAACTACAAAGCTATTTGTTTTTCTCTCTCTCTTGCAACAGTATGACTGTGAGTCTGCTATCATTTGGTAGGAATTGAGGATCTCTTCTGTCCATCCATCTCAATATTTTTGGGACAAAGAAAATCGTTATTTGATTGGCAATCCCGGGCGATATCAATTCATTCGTTGGTTTTGTGGTTGCATTAGTTTTGGAATCGATGCGGATATTGCTGTTTCAAATTAATCCGAATGAATTGATGGCAATTGACGAAGCCTAAGCTTTCGATCTATAAATCGTCGATCGATTGTTTACCGGAAATCGCATCTCAATTTTTTCATTTTTTTATTTTTTGCCGTCGTCGATTGTAAATAAATTGAAAAGAAAAAGAAAATAAATATAAATGAAACTAAAAGATAAGAAGAAAATGAAAAAAATAAATAAAATTTTTTGGAATAATTTTATTTTATTGAGAAAATAGAACAAAAAAAATTTAATTTAATTCAATTAATTAATATATTAATTAATTTCTATTTGCATAAAAATTCTTAATAAAAAAACAATCAATTTGTACTTTGAAATTGGGAGAAAAAATCCATAAAATGTTCATTTTCCATCCATTTTGTTATTTAAT
>JANSTV010066463.1:0-11226 GCA_027564135.1 Lestremia cinerea
TAATTTAATTGTTCGACGGCGTAGACAATTTACAATTCATGTGATAATTGCTCCGAAAGGGATCCAATAGTGATGATTTTTGCATAATTAATTGGCTGACGATGCAACAGAATGAAAGGGGTTGAATGCTCGTGCTGGGCTTACGTATATTTATTTCATTCCGTTTCCTCGCTTGTGTTCTCCATGAGTTGATGAACTCGGGCTTTCGACGTAATTGAATTTTTTTTTTTTTTTATTTATTTATTTTTTTTTATTTTTTTTTATTTTTTTTTATTTCCTTGCATTCTTTCGCGTTCTTTCCCCATCTTTTTTGTTTGTTTTTTTTTGTGTATGTTTTGTCTGAGACAAAAGTGAAAATGACATTTATTTATTTATTTCTTGCAAGTTTATTTACAGAATGAGATTTTTTGATTATATTTTTTTTGTTAATGAAGAGCTTTAGCTCGGACAAGGGAGCGGTTGAGGTGCCTTTTCACCAAATCAACAGTCCTTTTGAAGATTCCCTGCGAATGATGCCAATTCCCTTCGATCGAGCTATCGTATCTCTCCCACGTATCTGTCCAAAGTCCTTCCGTCAGCTTCTCTCCCTCCCCCTCATACGGAACACACTAGAAACGCTCCGACCTCTAAGAAAAATGGATTTTACAAAAGGAAACTCGTTCCGAAGCTCCCAAAGCGATTTAGTAAAATTTCGAGTAATTTCCCCCCGGGGGGAACAAATTAGCCACATTAGCCGCGTTAGCCGCGTTAATGAATGAATTATTGAAACAGGAGACATAATCAATTATAAAACCACCAAAATGGTAGACATTCTCGTAAACAATGTTTGGTAAACGTCAAATTGTGACGAGAATGTTTTCCGACGAAACCCACGATTTTACATCACAAAACCAAAATGTAGTTAACGGATGATATTTTCGATAAGTTTTAAGTGTTTTGTTTGTGAGGAAAGCGATTTGTAAAATGGAATACAGAATAAATCTGAAATATTTCTTTAAGAAAACGAAAATATTACTGTTTTTTAGGTTTGTTTTATGAACGACGAAGAGTTGGAAGCCCTGTATGTCGATGCGGATGGAGACCGCTCCCCTGAAAATGGTGCTTGGGCCCAGTAAGACACTGATATTGATAAGCGTTGGAGGCAAGATCGTGCCTTCTCGTGTGACAGCGTACTTTGGTCTTGAGTAAAGGGGCTCATACTCAAGAAGGTTAAGTACGATGCGGATTCAGAGGGCAGGATCTTACCTTGAACGATTTCTGAGAGAAAGGGGTTCGAAAGGGGAGGGGTTTGATGGGGTGGTTCTATTGATTGAATCACCACCCCACAGTGGAGGGGGATCAGGGAATATTTACCTGTCATTTATGGCGTTCCGCATTCGGTGAACAGTCATCTGTCATCGTTTCATTTCATTTGTCTGTCAAACCAACCCCCCAATCAGTAAAACACCCCACACGTTTACTTATTGGTGCACATTTATTTATACAAATTTGTGTGTGATTGAAATGAATTATTAAAGCTTTTATGTTCAGAGTTGTCACCGACCTTGTTGACAAGTGTCTGATGAGTTTCATGCCGAAAAAAAAATTGAATACAATTCACTGATCAAAAATTTCATCGAAATTCGACTAATTCCATTTCATAAATTTAGTTCTTTGCAGGAAGAAAAATTCAAATTCCTCTATGAAATGCCTTGAATCACGATTGCTTTTTTTGTATTTTAGTTTTTTTTTAGTTTTTCTTTTCACTTGTAAATTGGTTGATTGACCTCAGGATGCTGAAGTCCAGCGAGATCCGTTTCCGGTGTGGTCGAGTTGCCGGAAATCGAGAATCGCTCAGGCGTTGCCACTGAAAGCTTCCGAATATCCAATTTAGAAACATTGAAGGCACATAAATAGAAGTGCGATACTGTTTTTCTTTGATGAATTTCCGTCCATCAGTGAGATTTTTGGAGACTTCCGTTTTTGCCAACATTCAACAGTCAACATTTTCGGAGAAAAATTGATTGTTTTTCTTTTCGTTTTGGTTCAGTTTTTTTTTGTTTTTTTTTTTTTAGATTTTATTTAGAAAATTCAACATTTAGATGTTTCGAAGAATCTCGAATGAAAATTGATGAAAAATTTTGATCGAGTCGCAATGCCAATCGTCTCGAATTTTGGATTAAGAAAATGAATCCGATGGAATTTTAGAAAAAAATTTGGAATTTTGATCATTCCCCCGGTCAATGGTTGTTTGAATTCGTGTTTGAGTTGTACCCATCGCCAATTTGCCGTCAAAACCGCAGTAAAGTGACGTTCCTTCGAGATTCATCCAAGTCGGTAAATAAAACCATCAAAATCGATGGACGTTCTATCTTAGTTCAGGTGGGTGATTTGACACAAATACTTGCTTGTACATCGTTTTGATTTGATTTTTAGTAGATTTTATGTAAATTGTAAACAGTATTTTATAGAAATTCCTTCGTTTTTTTTTTGGTATTTTTAACAAGAATAAACATTTGAATCGCATTCTCCAAGAGGACTTTCCCATTCAAAATTCAAAATGCTCCGTAGCCCTTTCTCCGCGGCAAGATACAGACTGGTCGTTGTAGATCATAATAAATTAAGCACAAAAACACCGGCTACGCTTAAATATCAGTTCTGTTGTAACATTTAGAAAATCTACGTTTTGATTTCTTTGAATAAAATTGGTTGTTTTTCTTGATTGGTTTGGTGTAAAGTGTGAGTGGCGAATGTCGAGAATCTAACGATAAATTGGATTTTGGTTCTAGCACAATTTCAAGCATGCAAATGATGAGACGTTGAATGGTTGTCGTTTTTGTTCGAGAATCGAGTGAATGACGATTATGCTGATGAGAAAACCATGATGCGATTTTCGTAGAAAATATTTCGTAAAACATCATTATCGGATGTTTGTACATGATTCCATCTGAAAGGAATAACCGCACATTGAAACATGCTGAAGCGATTGGGTGAGCGTTTACAAGACCATCAGGGGTTTATCATCGATTTCCTTGGGTTCGATGTTGGCCGAGATGCTACTCTTTTCGGTGGTCTCCGTGCACGGGCTGAGATTTATCGGTGGAATGGCATGGTCGAGGTGATATGCTTTTGAAGTGGATGGTCCCGGAATCTTCGAGAGGTCCTGGAAAAGAGAAGAAGCCCATCAGTGAATCCCACAACTACAACGGTATCCCTCTCACATTCTCCTCAGCTGGTTCATCGTCCAACGGTAAATCTTCCGGCATTGAGCAGACATACGGGTTGCCTCCATCATCAATGTCGGATGTTTGATCTTCCGTGCAATATTTGCATCTCATTTTGGAGTCATCGCCCACTTTTACCGACCGCGTAATGATGCACAGCGCAATAAACGAAATGACGAATAACGTCGTTGGCACAGTTACGGCAATGACCAACTCATGCCAAGTTTTTTTCAAGTCAAATCGCGCAACCACCATAAAATCATCGTTCTGGAAGAGAAATCAACATAATTACCGGGTGTCCTGCTGAGCAGTGAGCATTCAATCGCATTACCTTGTTGTAAAAGCACTGGAATCGCGATTGAGCTGTATTATTATCGCCATCTCGTCCGTGCGTTTGAACGAATCTAGCGCATTCGCCTCGCAATGTGTTGACGCATCCCTCCAAATTGATGAAAAGTCGACTGTGGTTGTAAATTGTTAAGCTCGATTGTCTCGGGAGGAATCTATCGACAGAGAAATAATCGATTTTGAATCGCATCGTTACACCCTCGTCGCCTCCGACGAAGGCTAACGGAATGTGACATACGTGTCGGTGGAGTCGAGAACATCCACACTGTTTGAGTAAATTTTCCAAAATTGCGTGAAATTCATGAATGGATGCGGTATTTCGTTATCCTTAAGCAATGTCCCATTGACACAATCGGTGGCTCTGTAACGTTCAATCGACGTGGTCATTAATCATTCCGAATGGGTTGAACAATGGCGGTTTGGCAGTTTCGCCTTGGTTGGATGGCACGTGCGTTTCCAAATACCGTTCGAGCGCCCACCTCATGCGTGCCTACCTGATTTTATCGCCTTCCTTGGTCACCTCATAGCAGTTGGTGAGCAATTTCCCCTTGGCCTCCTCCCAGATTTTCTTCGGTGGAATTCGCACTCCCGGCAGATTCCCATGCGCCTCGTTGAATCCATAGGCGACATCACAGTCAGCCGTCACCAAATGATCATCTTGCATGATGAGCACATTCACCGAAGTGGTCGTTATCTTGGGACAGTAGCGATCACAGGAGAAAGCTCGTTTGATTTTCACACAACGCGATTTGACACATTCGAAAAATCCATTCAATTTCATATTATCGCGTTCGGCATCGATGGTTACCCCGTCAGCATGATGGTGGCAAAGGTAGTGTTCCGACATGTTCTTGCAGTGACCTGTTCAAACATCAGCATGAGGTTGTGAGAACGTTGCCACCCACAGCGACTGCTACGGTACAAACCTAATGAACAGTTGAAGACGCCCGTCAGTGAGGCACACTCTGTGCCGTTGTTGCAGTTGAATTTCGTTCGCAAGGCTCCCGCATGGACTTGTGGACAGGATGTGGTGGCGATTCGAGTGCAGTTCTCCAGGAGGATGTCGGTGCCGTTTCGACGAACAATGGCATGCATTTGCGGGCAAAATCCACTGGTACGCGTCAGACACCACTCACCGCAGGAAGCCCAGTCGCAATAGTTGTTGGCCATTGTCATGTTCACTGTCTGACACAGCACCGGTTCCGCTTCGAAGCCCGATTGAAATGCCCTGGAAGCGAATTATTACTTCGTTTTTCCTTCGCAGAGCCCGATTGAGATTTCTTACTTGTACGCTGGACTGTAAACGGCTACGCTCAGATAGACAATCGCCACACAAGACAGCACAATCGTCAATTGGCACAGACATATCGTGCCGCAGATTCGTCGATCTTGTTCGGGCACCAGTCGCGGTTTGTTCTGTTTTTTTCGTCCCATTCCGGTTTCCTTCGAAGAAGAAGATTGTTTGAAGACAATATTCGTTCAAAAGACACATCGAGCCCATTCCCATCGCTGTCTCAACGTCAAGCGCATTCATTCGAAACAATCGCAAAAGCCTCGAGCGACCGTCGGTAAATTAAAATTTTGCTTTCATCGAAGCGCAGAGCAAAGGTACAACGCAATTCCAATGAATCCGCCTTCAACCACACAATCGCATTGAAGGGAATTCGCAGAAATACGTTTCAAATTAAAATCTCGCATTCGCATTGCGTTCGAGCGAATGAATGCTCAATGCAAATGCCATTGTGGAATGGTGTTGATATTAAAATGCATAGCATGGATCGGATTCGGAATGAGAATGTCAAAGTGCGATGTGGAAAATTGTGTAGAAAAAACAACAAATCACTTTGTCTGGTGGGCCACAGGGTGGATGTGGGAGGATGATGGGGTGGCTAGTCCGTAGAGACTTGGATCGCAATCGAGTCGACTTTGACGGAAGAACAAAGAAAGACGTTTTCAAAAATTCATGATTTGTCAACCGTCAGACGTTCCGTGAGTTTTTCGTTGACTTGTTGCACAACCCCAATGGGAATCCACGGCAGTTTATCGACCACGAATCGATGGTTCCATCGAAATAACCAATTTCCAAATCGTACACATTATCCTCAAACACGTCACTGAAATGCTTTCGAATGAATCATCAGAATGTCGCGCACAAGTTCTATTCGACATTTCGGGGTTCCTCCCGAATGCAATAACATTTAAAGGACGAAAAGTCATTTGCCTGGCACGGTTTTCTGCTTCGATGGAAAGAAAGAAAATCACCCAGAAATGTGAACGATAACGAAATTTGAGCATCTGAAAGCGCCCATTCCCTCCCAGTTAGATAGTCGCTATCCATTCAATGAACCCATTGTTCTTTGCCTTATCACCAAATCTCACTCACCGAATTCCCGTTCGACAATGAATTTCTCGAATTTTCACCACACCAAAGTCACAGCACGCAAAACAATCGTCGACGAGCAGAAAAACAAAACGATTTTTCCGCTGACAAAGAGCCACTCAACAATTCGATGATTGATCGAAGATAGCCACAGCAATAAACGGAAAACACATCGAATGAACGTTTTTCATTTCATTTCGAATGGGAAAAGCCCGAAATGACGTTTCGTTTCGTCGAGCAGCTTTCACGAACTGAAGCAATGCGCTCGGTGGAAAGCGCTTATTATTCATGCGAACCGATGGTGGGTTGCTTTCGTCCTCTCGAAGCCGATACGATTGACACTGGGCCGTACGGGAGAGTGGAGAAATACAATGCCAATGCGCGGTCTGGCAACCAAACGTGGATTCGACTCTGTGCTTCTGCTGTTTGTAAACACTTTTTAATGGACGGATGACATGCGATGCGATGCGAGAGTGAAATTCACTTTTGCTTTGGGAGAGAGTTTTATGGCAGAGCGGTACAGGGTGATGGTTTTATGGCGGCATCGGTTTATGGCGGTCGACTCATATTGCCACATATCGCTTTCAGTCATCTTGGCGCCACCGGAAAACTGGGTCACAGGACTTACCGGCCCCGGTTTGACGGGCTCACAGTGAGGCTTTTCGTAAAGCTCCATTCCAATGGAGACTGTCGTCAAGGCGCCTGGCGCGCTTAAAGCGCTTAAATAAACAAAACCATCTGCTTATTGTTTGTATTTTAGGCATATATTTTATTTGATTGCTTCAATTTATTTATTTACAGAAAACATTTTTTGTTCGTTTCGTCACCGGCTATTCACTCTGGAAATGGTAGCTTTGTTGAAAAGAAACGCCGAAATTCAGTTGGCTGAGTTTGAATGTTCGAAATTCGGTTTTGATGATTGTTAAATTTTCTCAAAGATTTCATTTTTTGTTTTAAATTTTCTTAAAATTCTTTAAAATTCTGCTTGAATTCCGAATAAATTACAAATATTTTGAAATTGAAAAGTAACGGAAAAAATTGAAGTGGAAAATACATATTTTAGTGAAAAAAAATTGTTTGTCGATTAGCTGTCATTGAAATGTGTGTGAGTGTGTGTGTGTTTAGTAGTTTGTGTGGATGTGTGCGTGTGTTTTTGAATAGATGTGGGTGATGTTGATGGTGTGTGTGTGTATGCTTATTTGATCCAAACCGTCAAAATGTTCTCCGTCCGGAACATTCGTTCAATCGAAAGCCTTTGAAAACCTGTTTGCAAATAGACAATTGATCTTTGGTGAAAATTTCATAGCACAATTTTCGACAAACACAGAATGATTGGCCAACAAATATGAATGAATTGTGAGCGATTTTCCTCCATTTTTGTTTCTTTCTTTTTTTAATTTTTTTTTTCAAATTTGGTTTCTGTGCTTTTTGGTGTGTTTGCTTGGTGGTGAATGGCAATGATGAGGTTTTTGTGAATTTCTTTTTGAATTAATTTTTTGTTTATTTGTTTTTCCTTTAGATCGATTCTGAAGCGTTCTAATAATTTTTTAAATTTCTTTTTCTGTTCTTTTTGGATTTTTATAATTTTATTTTATTTTTTATTTTCATTTTTTTTTACGTAAAAAATAATCTGCTTCAAATATGTATTTTAAATTTAATTCACGATTTATTTAATTTGCTTTAAAAAAATAAACAAAAGAAGAACGAAAGAAATTAATTGTTAACAACACGTTTATTGTTCACTTTTAATGATTTCCTTCTCTTTTGTAATGATTGGCTACGGTCGATTGGAATCGAATGCTCGGTTCAAGGAAAGCCTAAGCTCCAATGCTAGACGATTTATTGAGTTTAGAAGGAAGTTTTTCTTCGAAGAGAGGGACTCTTCTGGGAAACTTGATGTTCGAACCAAGTCATTCTGGTGGAAATTCCTTGAAAGCGAAAAGGCGAGCTTTTCGTCGCAATGAGAACGCTGCACGTCGCTGAACGCCACTGAAAGCCGAGTCATTACAAAAGAAATGGCAAATCGTGTTAGCCTTAATATCAAAATCACATCTTAATGTTCTGTCATTTCTTTCAAAAATCATTAAATTGTCAATATTTATCACATTCATGAAGAACGAAAAACGAAAATTCTGCGTTCGTGAATCATCATAAATAATCGTTGTCAAATTGTTGCGAATTGTGCCTGAACGGGTGGGGAAGAAGCGCCACAATATTACAATGCCGACACTGAGAATGGTCAAAGCTAGCTCGCGGTAGCAGTTTGATTTGAGAGCGATTCGCCGACGACCGGGCTCGATCAACGGACAATTCTATTTTCGAAAATCGGCAAATCGATCAACAAACTCAGTAAAATTACTCCAACAATCATTACGTCAGCGAAGAAGTGGAAAAGTGTCTGCTTTTGATCACAAAAATTTGCTAAATCCTAAGTTTTGATTTGAAATTGAAACGATTGCCGTGAAAATCGCTTAGAAATCCAAATCTTCATCTTCGTCATCGCTGCGGCACAGAAGTTTTCTAAAAGAGAGAAATAACGGGTTTTGGTTGTTTTTTTTTTTTTGATTTGTTCTGTTCTGTGAACGTTTCGATCGGTGAAATATTTGAAGAAACAAAAAATTTTGATTTTGGATTGATTTGAGGTGGGTTCACTACTGAAATCGAGACAAATTGATTGGAAAAAGGTTCTAAGTGATGGCAAAGTGTCGAGCGGGTTCAAGACTGACAGCATGCACAGTCTCAAACGTAGCTCGATCGCTACTCAATGAAAATGATGACTTGAATGCGGTGCATATGAGGAAGCTTGTTCACACATCGATTTCACGCACACAATGACAATTCCAATACAAACGGAAAACAAGACGAAAACAATAGAAAACAACAACTCATTTTCAACCTTCCATCCATCAATATCGCTCAAGCTGACCGATCTTCGGAATTGATTCATCATTTTCAGGATGATTTTGTAGATCGCTATCATTACAATTCCATGCTCCACGTGGACTGCGTTCGATTGAATTCAAGAGAAAAATATAAGTCAAAAGAATAGAATGAGTATTGTCGTTCAAGGCAAGAGCACACAGGACGACACAACGATTACAACACAAACAGGTTTGACTTTGAACCCGGGACTGAGGTCCCGAAGCGATTCGTATGAGGCTTCGCAACTCATTATCGACCTCCAAGGAGGCATAAACACGGCAACATGTGAAACCGACTGCGAACATTTCGATGACAAATTACGCATGGTGATTGCCGGGCGGATGGTGAATCCATCTGCCGAAACACTACCATTCAATTCCAAGCTATTCACATGCATCGAATAAAGGGCAATTAACGGATCATTGCATTCACAAGAGGACCGATTCAATAGTCATTCACTTGAATCAAATCGATTGGCAAAAACATGACAAGCACAACAACAAATCAATTGACGAAAAGCTTACTCTTCTTTGTGTGGATATTTCTCGGCATAAACTCGGGTCGATTTTCGGCATGCTTTATCGCAGCAAGGACAATACCAGTAGCTCAAGACACCAATCGATATTGCGAATATGACATTCGGAATGATTATCGACAGGCAGAGATGCTTCAAATTGTCCTCCCACGAATATCGAGTTATCACCATTTCGGGATAGGCACGACTGTAGAAGCAAGAGAATGGCTCTCCGATGTGCGAGAAGCTGCAAAAGAAACTCATCACTGTTCGAAGGGGGTGGAATGGTCGTCTTGACTTACCCATATCTCTTAGCGAATTCCGTACAATTCACCTTTGGCGGATAACCACAGCCTTCCGAGTTGATCAGCAATTTCGTATCGGCCACATCCCATTTCACGGCATCCAAATCATGGGGATGACTTTCCCACTCGTGCCATGGAATCTTCGTGTAGTTGACCAACAGTTGATGACACCGAGTCGCCGCTGTGGTGCATCCTTCGCGACAAGAGCTCCACGTACAATTTCGAAGTCCCTCACCATATGTGTGATCCGTCACAATGCATGTCACCGGTGTTTGATCGTAATCGGCTAGTATCGAACTGATTGCCGGATCCACGACAAATGGAATTAAAAATAGGAAGGCAAATACTGATAGAATGGCTGACGTTCCTGAAAGAGCAATTCAATCCAAATCGATTAGTTCGATCATCGGCTCGACAACTGACTTTCCAGCCAATGGACACTCACCCAGGCACAATGACGTATAAAATTTGGCTTTTTCTAACAAATCAGCAATAACATTCTCTTCAGGCTCTTGTGATTTTAATTTACTATTTTGACTTAACTTACTGCAACTAGCAAAACTGTTTAAACTATTTGCTAGACTTGGCGCTCCCGACATGGAAGCGCTTATTGTTGTACGGTCATCTGATGAGCCGGTCATGTTTGAAAATTTTCTTCTTTCAAATTCTTGACCGATTTCGCGTCGCATTTAAAAGTAAGACGAAATGCTCGAAAACGTAAAAGCGAAAGAACGAAAGAGAATAACGAAATACGAAACACTTGTCAGCGAGAATTGAACTGAAGGATCTCGTGCCGGAGATCGGAACCAATCGATTCCGACTGGCTTAGCGAGTGTGTGTGCTGTTTGCGTCCCGTCAGACTGCGACCACGCAAATTTGAATCGATTCAATACAACTATCAAGCGATCTCTATGTTTTGTTGAAGCGTTTGAATTCTCCTAATTACCGTTAACATTAACATTTGATTGGTTCACCCACTTGTGAATCTTTCAATTTGAATACAATGATCACTCCCGTTGCCGTTTCAGATACCATTGGCCAATTGCCTTTGTCTATGCTTTGCTCAAGCATGCATCGATCGAAAGTGTTTGTTTTTTCAAATTTTTTTGTGCTTTCTTTTGTTTTTGTTGTTGTTTTTTTCTCTTAATCACGCATCCCTTTCGCAAGAGCTGATCTCTGGAGTTTCCTTCCTTTCAATTGCGGTGTGTTCTCTTTCCTTTTGGATCTCTTGAAGGCCATCCAGATCAGCTACGTCATAATGGTATTGTCATTTGGAATAATTTTCCCGTGCAAATTTGTTCGTTTCTATTCGAAGTGCTGAGTGAAGTTTCATAAAACTGTGAAATGAAGGTTGAGCGATAGATTCCTGAGGTGGAATTCTAAGCGAATTACTGTTGCATTTCTATGTTGTTGTTGTTTTCTTGGTTTGCTTGAAAATGTTGAACTAACGAGAGTTTTTTTCTTTATTTCGTCTCGATTGTGATGGATTTATTGCATTGAAAATATTCCAGATTGATGAACAGGACTGTCTTGCAGAAGAGGAACGCCTGAAAT
>JANSTV010066474.1:0-11226 GCA_027564135.1 Lestremia cinerea
GCTATTTTTCACAACATGTTAGTTCAACAAAGTTTTTTGATGTAAGTTGTCGTTTTATTGAAAAATATCATAAGTTTGGCGTTTTTCTTTTCTGCCAGAAGGAAGAAAACGGCAAGAAAAAGAGAGCAAGTCGTCATCGCATCCATCCGATCCGGTCGATCTTCGTCATCGGTTGATTCCGAGCAACATATATTTTGTTTGTTGTGCGGTTTCTTCGTCCGGACTGCAGCATCATGTCAATCGAATATTCAGCTGATGGAGATGCACACAGTGCCATACTCTTCGGCGAGATGTCGTTAAATAAACCGAAAAATCAATTGCATCAAACTGCAGGCATGTTCGGTTTTGTGAACATTCTGTGATGCAGCTCGGGCTTGTTTGTTTCATTCATTGGTTCCATTCCACAGTGATGGTCTGTGTGGCATCCGCCATCTGAAAAGCATTTTGATATATTGGTAGCGTTCGTCGACGACAAACGACATTCCATAATGATACTAAATCGCCATGTCTTGGACAAATTATGATGCAGACGACGACAATGAACCACCGACAACGGCCAACGACAACTATTGAATAAGTTTCTCGATCGTCGTCAACGGCAATTTGCAATATATCTACAGTGTAATACAGCTATTATATGCGCACTCGAAATGATCGATTCGAAATTGCAATGCAGCAATGAATTATGTGATTCTTGGAAATCGATTGCTTTTGTGGAAATGCAGATGCAGAATGCACAATCGACGGCTAAAACGATAACCATGAAAAATGAATGCTACTTTGTATTGTATGATGGAGACGATGGATGAAGGGATCGAACGGGCTGGCGGAGATATGCTTCTGGCATTTTTCACATTTTAATACCGTCGAGAATGGAAATCGGCTTATTTTCAATGACAACAACAACATCATTATGAATATGAATTGGGCTGAGGCTAATAATAATCAAATGGCAGCAGTCCATAAACTACGTCGGCAATCGTATCGTCCATCGATAATGCCGATGAAGTTTTCCCAAACAGGCAGACTGCAAGTTATTATGGAGGGTTGGGTGGAAAACTTTTCACAATTTCACCGCTGTGGAAACCGCTGCTGTTGTTGTTGTGATTTTATAATAAAATTAAATCCATATTTTTCTATTTTCAACTTTGGCTCCTTTTTTTCTCTTTTTTTTTTTCTTCTTTTTTTGTTGTTGTTGCTGTGTTTGCCTCTTTCTCACTGCTTTCACCAATGCTCCAGGTCTCCCAATGATTGTTTGCTCGCTGGTTTACTTCAAACGCAATATCATTTGGCGGCCTGAAAAACGGGAAAATTTCATAAAACAATCAGAGCTTAATTTAAAGTGGCAATACAATTTGCAAAGTTGGTGAATGAAAAACAGGCAGCAACACCATCGGTCTTAACAAAAAGCGAACGGCACAATGACGCGGAGAGAACGGCTGCCAGTGGGTTCGGGTGCTTGCGATGATGGTTGTGTTGAAGGAAAATTTTTGCGAAAATACTAAATCGAATTATTCTGGCTGGGGGGAAAATTTTCCTTTTAGCGCTTTCATTTCTTCAGCTGGAGCAGCAGCAGGAGCTATGGTAGTCAGCAACACGTTCGAAGTTCGAACATAAATGAGTATGCACGGGAATACCGGTTGAAGGAGACAGAAAGAGATAAAGAGAAAGGAGAGAGTGAAATGGAACGATTGTGCCCGCTGTTGGCACTCTCTCGCAAGCATAAGTTTGCCATCAGAGACGACAGAGGGTTGAGTAAATAAAATTGTTTATAAGATGATTGGCAAAGGGAAAGGCAAACGACCAGAAAATATATTTAGATGATTGATTGCTAATTGCCATATTGTAATTAATTGGAAAAATTATTTTCATTCCATTTTATCGTTTTTTTTTTCGTCATTTTTGATGAACAAGCTACTTGAAGTTCGAGTCGAGAATGACGTCGAAATTCTAATTGAAACCAACACATTTCGAAAACGATCATTATTTATGGTTCACAATGCTGCACGAAGGGAATTAAAGGTGTGCCAACAGATTGGCTGTCGCAATGAAAATCCAATGGATCGGATGAGGAGATGAAAATTTGATTAATATTTCGATTCATTTTCGGTTGACAAATTTCATTTGAGATTAATTTTTGCTAATCCATTTGACATTTCGTTGAGTTTGAAGAGGCTGAGGCGGAGACGGTAGGTCAGTGAACGGTATTGAATCGGTTGTGCGTTTCGCATTGGTTGTGATTTGAAGCGATTTAGCAGATATTTCGAGAATGATAAGCACATCCGCTGTTCATGCAGATGTTGATCCAATCAAGGATTGAGTCGAGACACATTGCTATTTGCCATCCAAGCAACGATTCAACGAATGCAAAATGTGCCAATATTTGACGGCAATCATCAATCGAGAAATACAAACATGAATTGTCACAACAAGAATCAACGACGAAACTTTACCGAACATCAATTTCTTGACGTAGTGACAAAGTGACAGGTAAAGGTCTTTTTTTTGGAATATTTTCGCGTGTTCGTTCTGTTGGATTTAATTTTGTTTTTATTTTTGATTTCTTCTATTTTTCTTCATTCAATTTAAATGTTTTGCCAGATGTTTGTGCGTTTTTATTTCCTCTGCTTTTTTCTTCGTCTTTTTTGCTTTTTCAAACACAAACAACACACAATTGCGATGACAAGAATCACAAGAGCACGAAATGAAAGCAAACACGAATAATTTGCGATTGAATGAACAAGAGCTTTTGAGGGAGATGTCAAACAGTTTTTTTTTTCGTGTTGTTCAGTTTCTTATTCGTTTCATCAATTTGGCTGCTTGGACGAGTGACGCAATTACTGGTGCTGCAAATCTGTCAAGAGTCTCCGGTCGATGTAGGAACACACAGCCTCATGGAAATCCAATATTTGCTCGATCAAAATTGATGAAAGACAATTTGTTCTTCATTTGCACGAGGTTACCGCAGCTCTTGCCTTTGGTTGATGACTCGCAGACTTAAGTTATCACAAAATAAATTTTCAAGTTTGATATTCATATTCGCCAAGGAGGCATTCGATTTCGGTTCCATCGGAGTGATTCCACTCGATTCGAATATCGCAAAATCGAAATTAGTCCCGCAGGGTGTTTGTTTTCAGTTTGCTTTCAGTTTGCTTTCGAAAATAATCCAGACTAAGTTCAATACCGCAACCTATTGATGGCTATAGAACTGCATGCAACTATGAAAACAGTGAAACATCCCAAGCACATAAGATCCTCCAATACACCATCGCTCAAAACAACAATGATGATAATACGATTAAGATTGGATTCGAAGAAGTTTCGTTTGTTCGAATGAGAATGGTGCTCGGGCGAAATGCTGTATTTTCCCGAAAACATGCAATCATTTTTGGCAAAGAACTTATTTTAAGTTTCGTGACTAAATAAGTAGCTCATACGTGATAGTAGTCGTGTTGTGTGTGCGTGAGCGTAAGCGAGGATGGGAGTTGACTGTTGCTAAATGCTCAAATGCGAATTATTGTTGATGATTGTTTTCCCTTCGGGTCTCAGGATGTCTGCCTGGGCGGAGCTGGTATGAGAGACGGATTAATAACTATTTCAAATCTCAGTGAAATTTAAATTCCAACTTGGAACTTATAGCTTAATTTCGATCCTCGTCTGAGGCAAATTTTAAGTTTCTTTCTGTTGAGGAAAAGTTTGATGGAAGAATTCTCGAACTTGCTTTCTCTTCGGCATCCACAACGCGACTGGCTGGCCAAAATAATGATGAATCGATGATATTTCGGGCATTTGAGAATCCAAATGGAAATTTCCACTCGCAGAGGAGTAGAAAACTTACGTACGTTGATCATTGGCTCAGTGAGAGTCTTCGTCAAATTCCTCATTTCCTGCAGGGGTTTCGACAACATCTCTCAAAAATCGATGAGTGATGCGCTGACAGATGTGCTCATGAGAAGGCACACACGAAATTATCTCCGCGAATAATAACAAAACGAAACGAACATTTAATATCGACCACACGTTGCGTCACAACGGCCAAATTGACGGATTCCATTTGATACGAAAACAGTTACGGCGAAATGAAACGATCAGATCGGTGGAAACGATGCAACGAGCAGTACAACACCGCAGCAACTCATGTCTGAAACAAACACACAACAATATGATGTCGTTTAGTTTGTTAAATTGGTTTACGATCAAAATAAAAATTGGAAACGAAGCAAATCGTCGTGTTGTTACGACTGCTTTTGCGTCTGCTTTGATGGCACGTTTCGCCCTTTGCTTCGGTGACGAATGACTTCCCTCCCCTGGCGCCCCGTCAACGGTGCAATGCTATCGAATTTGCGCTCATGTGACTGTTGGTTGCATCCGGACCGCTTGACTGTGTGATGCATTTCTCGGGAAACTTATTAGAAAAATTGCTCCGTGTTATTTTCAACGAGAAGACAAAGACAATTCCCAATTTTCTCTCGTTTTCGCTTTGTTTTATTCGGTTTTTTTTTTCGTTTTTTTTCGCTTTTTTTTTGTTATTTCTTTTTCGTAACATTTATTTGTTTGCAGTTTGTTTCAACGTAGCTCGGCGATTCGCCATTCCACCATCGACTCGGGCATGTTTATTGTACTTTCTTGTTGTGTGCGATTCGAGAGTGAAAAAAAGCAGCGGAAGAATTATTTTTGCTTTATGTGCTTTTCGCATTCATCCACTCAAAATACATTGGCGCGCTGAGACCAGTAAAAAGAAGGAAATATCAACCGACGCAAACAGATGGTATTCCTCTCAAAGTCATATTAAATGAAACGAATTTTGAATGCATAATGCTTGAGACGTCGTCCTTAACGATTTCATTGTTTCATTACTTTGTGTGTTCATTTCGGAGTGCGGTGGGTGCTGGAGAACATTCAAGTCGATATATCCTCCAAGAGAGCATAAATCCTGCACCGAAACAGCCTCATCAGTAAAATAAAGGAATAAACTCAGCTTCAGCGGGACAATGTGCTGCCCGACGACCAATCGGCGGAGTCGGTATTAAAGATCCGAATGAAATCCAAAAATCCAATCAAAAATCTCGACCGACATAAAATCGGGGAATGAACGGAAATGAAAGAAATCTTTAATTGCAAAAATTTCAAAAATATTTCACCACAGCATCAACAACCAGCTGAGCGATTAAAGTTTCATGGTCAATTCGGAAAAAAGAGAGAAAAAAAACCAGCCAGCAAACGACCCAAATTAGGATGTGCGATATGCGACGGTGAATTTTTGAAGGGAGGAAAAAAGCGCATAAAAATTGCTCACTCAAAATGGCATTGTCGAGTAATTAATGATTTCATTACGGGATTTTTATGAAATATAAAATCGAAACCACGAAAACAGAAAGCCATTCAAAACCGCATCGCTACTCTTTCATCAAAGAGGAAAAGCAAAACAATGGGCAAAATACAACAGGGCGGAACGAGCCAACCAGCAACTGTCGTAACCTGAATAGTTTTCGTTGCGCCCATTTCGGAATGGATGCAACCGCACAACGATACCGCATGGTTCGCATTCAAAACGAATCGAAACACCACCGACCATCATAAAAGCGGCTTGTAATTATCTGCAATTAAAGTTGAAAAATATAGAGAATAAAAACGGCGAAAATGCAACGAACGAAAATCAAAATCCGAGGATGAGAGATAGAGAGAGAGAGAGACAGAAGGCTTGGTTGGTGATGAGAAAAATCGAAACAAAGCACGATTCACCAGATGTTGGATATCAATTAACCAACAGCATGCTTTTGTAATTGCAGATTTGGTCTGGGTGCAGCGCGGGAATGCGGGAACGTTTGGGGCTGAAACCAGCATTGTCATCATGATCATTATGATGACTGGAGACAATAATAATACTTTTATGATTGCACATTGCCGTTCAGTCAAATACACCGTTCCGTCATTACATTTTACCTCTCTTGATGGTGCTGGCATGCACATCGCCACAGATCTGTTTTGGAGGTGCTGAGCACTCCATCTCATTATCCATGCAGGTCAATTGATGATGGCTCATTCATCAGAATCTCCTTTGGCAACCTGATGACCGCCTGTCGGCTTCATGACAAATATCCCAGCAATAAAACTCTGTCCGATTTTAGTCGAACTGCAATATTTATTAACCACTAAAATTCCTTGAAATTTCCATTTGCGCCAAATGCTCATTTTCCAAAGCCCGGTGACGTGAATGAGAGGAAAAGAGAGGGAGAAAGAGAGAGAGAGAGAGGAAGGGAGAGAGAGTGAGTGTGTGAGAGAGAGAGAGAGAGAGAGAAATAGAGAGAAAAAGAGGGAGAAAAAGCGGGAAAAAGCGTGGCCAGCTGAAAATATAACAGACCATAAGTTTGTCAGTGAGTCAGTAAATAATGAACGATTAATGAAAATGCCATGAATTTATTATAAATATGAATGGGCCAACGACTGACATTGTTGGTTTTTCGAAATGTGGTAATGGTGAATTACATTGACCATCAAAAAAATTATGACTCCAAATTCGAGGTAGTTCTTCCCGTAATCGCGTTAGGAGGGAGGCGGGGTGCACGTCACGATAGCAATGATCGTTTTGATGGTCAGCGGCCGTTCAAATAAAGCACTGATTTATTTGTTTAGCATTTGAATTAAATTGTAAATTTTATAAATGATTGTGCTGTTGTGCTGCGATCCATTGCGATTCAGCTGACGTTTTATGACGGTAAATGATGGGCAAGTGGACGAGATGTGTGAACTTTGGGCGGCTGGATGTTTTGCGTGCGTATTGTGTGTCAATGGAGCTCTCACCGACGAATACAATTGAAAACATTTATTAATTACGTGAGCATGTGTGTGTGTACTGTTCATCCGTTCGAATTGGGCATTCCTCGACAAACGAACGAATGCGAAATATACACCAAGACATGTGAAACGGTTCTAGTAGAATGGCCCAAAACAAATACATTGCACACGCACACAATGCCATCGACCCAGAACATATGAAAATGCAATAATACACGTCCATAAATTATTATCTTTCTGCTTGGGAAAGGCTTGGGCCATTGCAATTTGGGTGTGTATGTGTAGTGCGTTGCTCGATGGTCGAACATTTCAAAAGGATTAATGAATGGCGTGTTGTGTGAATGAACAAACGAACGAACGAACAAACGATGGAATGAGCAGAGAGCATCGACCAAAGTCAGATTGTTGAACAAACCGAAAATTGAATTTCTTCAATGTTCCGCATACTGATCTCTCCGTGGCTGCTCATTGAGTTTTCGTGCAAGACAATGGAGAAAGAATATGCCAGAAAGTTTGAATCCATTGCTGTAATGATCGACAGAACAAACTGGTATTTCAACCAGAACCTCACCATTATGCACATAATTTGCATGTCGGTCAGCCAGTCTAACCTTTTCCATTCACTTTGGCTTGCATACATTGAATTTCGAACTCCATCAGATTGAGCTTCATTACGATTCCCACGAATGTCAGTTGATTCTTCGTTCGACTTTATTCGATCTGATCGATAGCGAGGCAGGCTTCATTCCATCGGGCTGATCTGATCCATGAGCATTCGAGCGGTGGTGTCTGAAAGAAGTGCATTATCCGAGAGGAGGATAAAAGCTCCTTTCGATTTTGGATTGATTGGAATCAACCGATTGCCAAGACGAGAAAAATGGATAGCGGTAAATTAATTTCGTGTTTATTCAGTGCATTCGACTCGTATCCCTTCCTTTTCCCAACCTGGTCGTTTTGTTCAACATATTGCATTTAATTTCGCATTAATTGAACTGATGATGTTTCATTGTTATCCATTCAGGGGATAACCAGCATCGGCTAACAAACAATTGCACATCAACCAATGTAACGGTTGGCTATGTTGCTACGCTGCACACGAATTTGCAATTGTTGTTGTTGTTGTTTTCGCCTTTTTTCGTTATTTCGTTCATTCCACTTGCTTGCCAATGCATTTCATGAATGCGAATAAATTCATCGGACGAAAATTTACATTTGTTTTATTTGAATTTTAAATTATTTCATGTAAATAGTGTGTGGTGAATTGAGAATATGGGCTGCATCCATTTTATGGATGGAATCCATTTCACATAATATTAATCTCATTCAAAATAAATTCAATTAAAATAAAGCTTTTTGAAGTGCTTTTGTTGATTCATTGTTCAACATTAAATTGCGATGATGTTTTTTTTTCTCCCGTTTCTGCGTCGAGTTAATTTTTTTTTTCGTTTTTTGCCGGGGAAAAATGAATTTCGTTTGGAACTATCGAGAATGCATGTGATGTATGAGATTTTGCATTTGAATGCCGAAGATGGGGAATCGGAAAGAACGGCTCAATCGAATCATCAAGTGTTCCATCACCATCAACATCGCTTGCTTCTCACCCTCCAGCGAATCGAAACAAAAGCTCGGACTGTCACCAGAACATGCAATTGACGTGTCAAAACACAAAAATTCGCATCCCGTTTACATTTCCGGTCCATTCAATTCATCCCTTTTGAAATCTGATAATGAGTGAAAACGTTATTAATTATGTTAATTGTATTCAACATGATCGAATAATAACATCAGCGGAGATAAAACAGCAAACAACAACTTTACACCAAATGTATCCTGTTTTGATTAAGGGCGAAGGCAAACATTTTCATTTCATTATTTAAATACAATTAAATTTCTAATTAAAGCGGATTTTCAGCCAATGGATTCGTTAAGTAGACATTTATCCAATTATCCGATTATGATGAGATGTTTCACATTTCGATGTCATCGGCCTGGTGATGCCTCGTAGGCCGCCATGACAATGACCGTAGGCCTTTCTGCTGCCACCAGTTCAAATTCAATTCGAAATGATGAATGATGATTTATCAAAGCGTCAGCGTCGAAATCATTTCGTTCAAGTTTGAAAATCACAACACAAAAGGTCAAGAATTTATGATCCATTCATTGGTGTTTCATCGTAAATTATGGAAACGAAAACGAAGAATTAATTGCATTAAATCATATTTTCGGTTCGTTTGGAAAAAAAATGCGAGATGCTTTGCTGCGAAATGAAATAGAACTTTTACATTTATTAATTTTAAGCGAAAAGTTTCTCTCGTAAAATAAGATCGATGTTTGTTTTTTGAGTGTTGAACGCTGTTAATGGGTGCGGCTTCGGAGGCTTCTGGCGAAAAACTTGCCGAGAATGATGAAAACGAATCGAATATTTGCTCGAGGAGTTTTCGAGAATCAGGTGGGACATCTTGAGGTGAGGAGATGGCGGAAGAGCCGCTCTGTTGTCAGGTGGTTTCTCATTGAGGGGTTGTGCCAATGGCAGACCTTACGTATCAATAATAAACAAATCGAGGCCCCGTTGAAACGGTTCAACTCCCAAAGCGACCGCCTCGTCATGCCAAAACCAATACATAGCGGAAAATTCTTTGATTGGAAACTGTGTGGGAAAATAAAATTTCTCGCATTTCAATCGAAGCCCGAAAGCGATAATTATAAATTTCGATGGAAACATCAAGCAAAATTATTTGTGAATAAATTAAAATGATGAAAGCGATGCAATTTCGTAGAATTTTGTGGCACAAATTGATGATAAAATAATCAATAAACTGCAACATAATTACTGTTTCATTGATTTGGTGAATGGTTCACGCGATGAATATCGTTGACCGAAGTGGCATTCGATTTCATTGGTGACCTCAACGGTTGGAGTTCTGAAAGAGATTCGCTTGCCTGCAATGGCCATCGAAACCAAACAGAAATTCATTACAAAGCAATCGAATCATTTCGAAAATGACATTCGATAATGGGTTTTTATTTTCGAAAGATAAAAAATCTCGTTTTTCCCAACTGGTATGGTGACAAAAACAATGAAAACGATATCATTCGGCGCACTTGGATGACTGCGAACGAAGAATTTTCAGTTAATTTCCTCTCACTTGATTGGATTGATTGGCTCATTGAGCATTGCAAAGCTTTCGACGAAGCTATTGACTTTATGGGATTTCGCATCACAGTCAAGCCTCCGGTCGAACGGAGATGGCTATGACGCGCATCGAATATCGTCCAGTCAACCAAATTACGAATGCAGAAAGTTTTTAAACAGATCAGTGACCGTTGAGTAAAACGTATTTTTGCAGTCCCAAAAATGTCGAAAGAAAGAAAGAAGGGAAAAAGCGAAGAAAATCAAAATAGCATTTTCTCCGAATTGACTGAAAGGTCTGCTGTAGGTAACTGCTATTCGATACGATGGCGAGAAATGAAGTGAAAAACCGAATAGGCCATGACATCCATATGTCATGCTTTCGTTTGAGGAGCCGTGGGTTTGAGTTCGATCACTGGCAGAATTCCCTCAGCAATGCCACAGCCGAGTCTGAGGAAATATTTCCAGTGAATATCGAGGCCCTAAAAATCAGTGCGGATTCCTCGAGTGAATATTAAATATGAATTTTGCTCGAAACAAAACAATCATTCGGAATTCCATCGAGCATATCCTTTCCCCTATTCAATCATCATTAGCCGTCAATTTGCCGTCTGTCTGATTGATATGAAAATTCCCATTTGCCATCTGCTTTCCATCGTTGGATTTTTTGTTGTTGTTTTGTCTTTCTCGCTATTCTTCTCAACTCCGAAACGAACAGAGAGCAAAGCTCATGGAAAAAAAACGAAGGGCGAAAAAACCATCCGAAACTGAAAAACATTTGAGTTGTCAAAAATCCATTTAATTTTGCATGGCTTTTTTCCTCGATCCGCCATTCATTCGGGAAGATTTGCATCATCTTTTGCGCCAATGATTTAACCCTATTGTCGTCATCGGCAGTGTCGTCTTGAAACGTCGAAAAGCAATATGTCAAATCAATTTCGTGTTGAAATTGTCTCGAAACCGAAATTCAGTTCAGTGTCATTGTCGATGATGGATTGAATTTCGTCGATGCGAAAATGATGCTGAGCTCAAATCGGCACTGTGATTGGATTTCCAAGATTTTGTTGATCATTGTTTCTTCTTCTCGCATTCAGATGATTCTTGCTCACTCTGATGAACTGTGCTTCGTTCACCAATTCCAACAACAAGAATTTGGCTCAGAAATTTCGGGTCGAGTTCTCAATGCTGCAAGAACCGTCATTCAAAACAACAACAACAATAAGAACGAGCAAGCAAATATGTGGGGAAATCATAAGAACGATATTAAGCGCCCAGAAGAAAGTTAATTCATTAATTTGAAG